>REGL01000062.1:104168-114265 GCA_004194395.1 Aurelia aurita complex sp. Pacific
TCAAAATCACCGTTTCGACCGAAATTTGGAGACGGAGCTTTGATTTGCTGAAGGGCTAATTTGTGTATGAAGAATATTAAATGAAATGAAATGAAATAGAAAATGAAATCAAATTTATAATTTCTTAGGCCCAGGCTCAGGTTCATCACGAATCCAAAAACGACTGTCAATGAAAGCAACATCTCTGATGGGTGACGGAAGGATATCTTCAAGTGGTGATGACAATTTGAGTCCTGGTTTGCCAGACGGCCGTGGAATTTCAGTATCTGCTGATGTTGTCCCGGATCGCCGTGTCTCAGGAAGAAGTGGAGCATCTTCTGTGAAGTCAGTTAAAAGTGATACAAGTGAGGTCAGGACACTCATTTTTTTGTAAGAAACAGCTTATATTAACGATAGACGCAATTTTTCGAAACGCGGGAAGGCCTTTTTCTACTTCTTTCCTCTTTCCCTATCTTACCTTTAAGAGTTCTTAATAGCATGCTGTATGGTCTTCTTTTCAATTACCGGAAATTGGCCAATAGACCTTTTACCTGTTCTAAAACAGAGTTTGCATCGAGCGAAGCATAGGTTCCAAATCTTTAACTCGGCGTAAAAAGGTGGGTGTAAAATTCAATGACCTATTACTTCTGATTGAATGGCTTAAGAGAAACTTTAGGTATTTATCTGTAATTCTACCGTTGGACTTTCCAAAAATTTTGAATATTTTTCAAAATTAGAGCGTATTTTCCATTTCAGCTCATTTTAGGATGTGACGTCATCAAATTTCTAAATCATAAGTCAGATGAGTGACAGACTTTTGCTTGATATCATATTGTAGGCATCCATAAATCATAGTCCTCTTCGAAATTACTTCATGTTGCGTCACACGGTTTAGAAATTACGATGGTTTCAAGTTTTTTTGAAAATTGTTCTTGAATTCTTGAGAAAGAAGAAAAACAATCTAATTCTGAAAATATTGAAGATTTTAGAAAAGTCCAACGGTAGAATTATAGAGAAATAGCTAAAGTTTCTTTGAAGTCATTCAGTTCAAAGAAATTGGTCACTCAATTTTACACCAGCCTTTTTAAAGATTTGGAACCTATGCTATCGAGCGATATTTTCAAACATTTTGATGCGAAAGGCTATATTGAGTGGCAAAAGAGCTTAAAATGTGTGAAGATATCGTTTGATTCAGATAATTTTTTAGATTAGCTAAAAGGTCCATTGTCCTTTTTGTTCTGTTCATGGATACGTTTATCATGTGAAAAAACTTCTACCGTGAAGCAATCCATTTTCCCATTACTCGTGGTATGGTATCATGATGTCATGTTGATTGTTATTTCTCTGCTTGGTTTCCTTGCAGGTGTTTTTCTCAAAATTTGACTCATTGCAAGGAACCGAAGAGCGCCCATCACGTATTGAAGACAGACGTGGAACTAATGAGAGAGAAAGACGCCAAACGAATGATAGAGACAGGCGTCCTACAGGCGACAGGGATAGGCGCCCTACAGGTGACAGAGACAGAAATCCACGAAATGACAGAGGAACGGGTTCTAATTATAACAGGGATGCCAATTTAAATGGCCATCATAATGGTTATGAAGATGTTGGCAGAGATGCGCACCAGACCGGTGAACAGAGATGGTACACTCACGTTGGAAGAACGGAGGTTATGGAAGAGAGAAGACAAGCTCCAGGTGAAGAGAGAATTGATGGACCTCAAGATGGTGGCCATAGATATAAGGTAAGACTTCCAAGTTTTTAGATAAGATATTTTATAGGATATGCGCCCTTTCAACTTGAAATCTTTTAGTTAGGGAATATTTTAAATTTTGGTTAGGGATATGATTGTGTAAAATTACTCGTGGAAAATATCTTTGCGGTCAGATTACTCACGAATCACACATTTCTGTCTCCATAAAATGAATACTAGCTGTTAACGAAGTTAAGTGAGTGCAGCCCAGAATTTTTCCACCGCAATTGTCTTCAAATGCTTTGACTTGTAAAACAGCGTTGCAAACAGTTAAAAAGGACAACTGTTTGCAACTGCAATTCAAAGGACAACTGCAAATCACAAAGCAGCTTAGCATGACTGCAACATTGATCTTACTCAATAAGATATTGGTCTCAACTCAAATGAAGCCTTAAATTGCAATCTTCAGTCAGAACAAGTTCATAATTCATGTTCAAAGTTCCTTTGGACGTCATAGCTTTCGCTGCTCTGGGAGGTACCTCACATGATGGGCTCTGCAATTTGGCCAAAGATCAACACTGACATCAGCTTGTGAAGGAGAAATAGTCATATTTGCACTAATGGCTCGGACTGTTCTTTGTGATGAGCTGTTAGTTACTGTGATTCAAGGTTTGCTTCCAATAGCATTGATCAGAAACAGAAACAATAATCAATCAGCTAAACTGTTTCGTGTTTGATTCAGTAGTATGCAATGTGTTGTCATTGATCGCATCAGCAGCAATATTCAAACAGGTGCATCGTCATAACAAATTGATAATGCTTCATTCCATTTGATGGGAATAGTGCAAAAATCACAATGTTTGGCTCTAAGTTGTTAAAATGTCCATGCTGCAACATATTGTTTCAATGGAGATCGTATGAAGAATAGAATGCTGTCTATGAAGAATATAATGCTGTCTTTCACTTTAACAAGAATGTCACACAGATCCAATGCCAGTCTTTACAGGAATTTCACTTGTTAACAGACTATCTTTCACTCCTGCAATAACAAAAAATCATATACCTTTTCAGTGTGAAAGATTCTGTATCAAATATTTCTGGAAAGTGTCATGGATCAGCACATCAGCAAGTGTTGGCACCCTTTTTCAAACAATAATTGATAAAAGGGTTATTTCTACTAAGATCGTTTGCATTTTAAGACAGTTCCATCCGCAAAAATCAATCAAACTTCTGTCACATGCAAAGTATCAAGATCATCTTTGCCATATTGGTGCAATTCCTAATGGACCATTTTATTCTTAAAATTAGAGAATTTGAAGTGAGAAATTTTGATAACCGTTTCTATATAACATTTTTTTGCGCACAAAGCTTCCACACAAAGCACAAAGGTACAAATGTTGATTATTCATGGAAATGTGCATCCCCTTGGTGCAGGTTTCCCCTTGCAATTAATGTTGGCAGGTCTAGCACTGAATTTTCAGAAGGGTTGTTGCTTGATGTAGGTGTCAGTCCTAGACCTGGCTTCACTTCAACATTTCCTGCCGAGGGTAAAAGTAAAAACACAGCAAAATTTGAAATCCTCTTTCCCTACAATAATTGCTGTTATTAATTTGTTTTTGGTATGGAGGAAATTTACCGAACCCAGCGCGAGACGGTTCGATTTTTAGAAAGTTAATCCTGGTCAGTTATTACAGCCACAATTCTTCTTTCTTACGAAGGTTGTTCAAAAGACAACAACAACAACGCGAACATATGAGTCATCTCCGAATCAGAGAATCAGAAATGGTGATCGAGCGCAACCTGCTTTCGTCACCGAGCTATAATTTCGTAAGTCAATGTTTGGGACAATATATTTTGTATCGAATATGATCATTTAGATTTGTATTTAAGATCAGAGATCATTAAGTTTTATCTTGTAGTCACTTTTATAAGCTGGTCTGCATTTAATCGTAAGGAACTGTAGCAATTGTTGACTTTTACGTAGTATAGTATATTTTAGTTAGATTTAGCTTAATTCTTAGCATTGCACAGGATTGCTGTATTACCGAAGATGGGCTGTTACAGAAAAGTAAAAAGACGAGACTGCTGTATGGGTATTTAAAATTTCTATCTACCGTAAAAGCTCTATTAAGCCCCTGCGGTGCTTATTGAATTTCGGACACTCCAAAGGGGGCTTTAAAGAGGGGGCTTATTCACAAGATCAAATGACAAGAGTACATATAATAGCTTTTTGGTTCTTTTACATCATATTTTGTGGATTGAACATACACTTTTACGAGTCAAATACTTATATTCAACACAGTTTTATCTCAAACCATATCAAAATTAACTTGCAAACTTATTTAGCTTAATAAATGGAACCTCTTTTGGTAACTGGAATTTGATATAAGTGTGGGGAGGGGCTTAGAAGAGAGGGGGCGTATTAAAAATTTTAGCTCATAGGGGAGGGGATTATTAGAGAGGGGGCTTGATAGAGAGGGGGCTTAATAGAGCTTTTACGGTAATTGATAAAAGTCAGAGAACTCTCTGAGTTCCCAACAATATTTGGTTATTTAGGGGAAAGACGTTATCCTCCACTCTTCAAATCGATTTATTTTAAAGACTAGGAAAAATGTAACATTTGATGCATCAAAACACAAAATATACATTTCTTGATTTACCAGAAAATATTTCTGCAGCACTCAGATGTTTCATTGTGGCTTCACGAAGAGAGTTGTTGAAGTTATAGTTCTACAACAATTTCTATGAAACGGCGACAACAGCCCCTTTAGAAAAGTACTAGATTTCAAATATAGATTCTATTGTGATATTTTGGTTTTCCTATAAACATAGCTGTAACTGTTATTCGTTATCTTTAAATTTTTAACGGGAATTTTTAACGGGAGGGCAGCTTTTACATGATTGTAGGATACCGGCCCAAGGGAGAACATGATTTTTGGATGGACGGGTGTCTGCCGCCCGGGTTTCAGACAACTACCCTCTTTTAATTTTTAACCATTTTTGCGAATTTGCGAATTTTACCCCCACCCATGTTTATGGAAAACCTGCCTAAAAGGGAACCTTGCTTATGGAAAACCTGCCGAAAAGGGAACCTTGCTTNAACGGCGACAACAGCCCCTTTAGAAAAGTACTAGATTTCAAATATAGATTCTATTGTGATATTTTGGTTTTCCTATAAACATAGTTGTAACTGTTATTCGTTATCTTTAAATTTTTAACGGGAATTTTTAACGGGAGGGCAGCTTTTACATGATTGTAGGATACCGGCCCAAGGGAGAACATGATTTTTGGATGGACGGGTGTCTGCCGCCCGGGTTTCAGACAACTACCCTCTTTTAATTTTTAACCATTTTTGCGAATTTGCGAATTTTACCCCCACCCATGTTTATGGAAGACCTGCCGAAAAGGGAACCTTGCTTAAGACCTAAAACCCACCCATATTGGCGGGACATACCTGTACCCTGAACATGTTATGTACCCCCCCCCCCGTGGCATACCGGATTGGTACGAAAAAGGCGGTTATGTGTGTCGGATCATTTTGACGCAAAGCCGCCCAAATTATCTTCATTAACGTGTTTGATGCAGGAGGAATATTGAATTTGGTATAAAAACCCAATTTCAAAACTGAACCTAAAAAGAAGCTTGCACTTCAAGATGTTCAGAATTCTTCAGAAACCAGGCCTTGCAAGGAGAGACGTGCGAGCTCGATCAAGCATCTCCACACGCACCTGAACACTCCGGAAAGCTCGATAAAGTAAGCACCAGTTTCTTCCTCATGAGGCCCGTCAGAAATTGCATTTAGTGTAGAATGCTGAAAATAGTTTTTTACTTAATGTGGTGAGTAAAATATATAAAAAGCGTGCCACACAAAATTAGTGAATGATATATCAGATAGGAAACGGAGGAACTAGATATTCAAATTTGCTACCAAATTATTAAGAAACGTTTCAGCTAACTTAAGAATCGGTTTCTTTCATCTTGATGCTAATTGTGTACGAATCGTAGCTCGTTTATATTTTAGGATTCTACATGCCCCACTTTTGATAATTGTATCGCATTATAGTGTTAGTTTTTAGTTTTGCACATATCAACTAAAACGTAGACCTTATGGGTTATCTGTTATGTTAAATCGGTAATGGGTTTTAGATAGCTAAGGTATGTTAATTTCATGTTTGTTAACTGACGATTTATGTCAAAGAAAAATTAAATGGTATTTTGCAAGCTATATCTCAAAATATAGTATGTGTGTGGTGTGGTACCAATTCTGAAATCGGCGGACTTAGGCCGTTCCGTTGCACATATTGCGAGACTAAAGAATCAGGAGAAAGAAGGATACTAGCAATGATGGGAAACTGGCAGAGAGAATTTCTGTTATATTTTAACAGTAAGTCATAGTTGCTTCAGCGCGACTTAGGCCGGCCTTTGATGATCTTGATGGCAAAATGCTTGCAGCTTTCCTTGATTTTATACTTCTCGAAGTAAACAAATTATTCGTGGTACAAAATTTAAAAATAGCCTTACATAACGGACTCATCATATCACAAAAGGAAAATGTATGATAACATAAGATTGATCAACGCCTAACATATTCTCGAAAGGACAACGTAAGACAGCGTAAAAAAATCTATTATATGCGGTCAGAAGCCAAGCTACGGTATTATAGGCCTAACAATAGAAGCAACCAAAGAAAATGAAACAAACTTAAAGAGCCACTGTCGCCAAAGGTCCTCTGATAATCCAATTTGGCCTCAGCGGAAATATGAATACAGAATGCTGTACCCACGGGGGGTGGGGGTTTCTTCCATAGTAAAGGTACCTGGGGATGTGCCGCAACGAAGGGTATACCTTTCCGGACTTCTAGTTTAGCCAAGGGTATACTTTTTTGCAATTTTAGCCTAGCAACGGTCTATCCAAGGGTATCATTTTTGACAATATTGGTCTGGGGAACGGTCATGATATCAAATTTGGTACAAATTTGACAATATTGGTTCAGAAAATGGTCAAAATTGGTCTAGCCAAGGGGGCCATTTTCGTAAAAATTGGTCCAGAGAATGGTCAAAATGGTCTAGCCAAGGGTACCAGTTTCGTAAAAATTAGTCTAGCCAATGGTAGACCAGACGATCTTTTGAACAATAGTCCTGACAATTCGCAGCGAAAAAGCTGTTTTCATCTCTAGTTGTGTTGTTTTCGTCGCACAAAGGACTTTCCAAAGAACAAAATCATCATACGAAATGTTTTACTGCCCCCACTCACCCCCCCCCCATCCACCACTGAGCTTGCATGATAAGAAGCTTTGGTGGGTGGCTCCTTTAAGCATTGTTAAGGTATAAACATTGCTAAGTTATAAAGATTGTTAAGTTATAAATATTTGAATAAAATATTTCAATATACTATGACCACGGGTTGAATGAATTGCTCCTCTGAATGAATGAATGAATGAGACCTTCATTATTTGAGACCTTGTTAGTTAAAGTTGGGCCTACGTGAATGCTTGCTGCATGCTAGACCTGAAAGAAGCTTATTTGCAAATGCAAGAAAGAGGCATGGTGATTTATATGCTTTATTTCATACCAATTTAGTTCATTCATGGGTTCTCTAAATTCATCCTGCAACCCGTGATCAGTAACAACTCTCTGCAAGTTTCCAGATTTTTTCTTTGTATGTCTTGAAGGTATGTCTTATCGTACATGTTTAAATATTATATTTGGTAGGTGAAATACTAAAAATTGGTAAGAAGATGGAGGCAAAGAAAAAAAAACTTTAAATCAGCACACTAAGGCCTTTCGAGCTTATGTTCTCTTCAGAGTGTGACTACCATTTCATGTTAGTTATCTGATGTTAGTCACACTCTGAAGAGAACATAAGTTCGAAAGGCCTGAGTGTGCTAATTTAAAGTCTTTTTTCTTTGCCTCCATCTTCTTACCAATTTTCAAATATTAAACATCACTGCAAGATTTTTTTTGTAAGAAAAAATTTTTTTCTGCCCATACGAAACTTACATTGGGAAAATATAAGTTAAGAAATTACTTATTTTGATAGAGGAAATCTTTGACATAGTTTTACTTTACTTTCACTTGTTTCCTGTATCATATTACTCGTAAGGTACTTGAGTATGTCTAAACAGTGAAAGGCTGAAAAACTTTGCTTTTAAATGTTCACAAGGGCACAGGTAGTGAATATGAAGATTGTTATGGAACCTCTAAGAAACTCGTAAGAAACTCTTAGTACTCATAGAAATATGATAATTTTAGAAACTACTAACGTGAAATTTACGTCACAATGGCAATCAATGTTGGAATACGGAAGTGCATGAATCAGATAACTAATAGGTTTACTATTGACATTTCGCCCTCACAACTGTCAACATACACTCTGACATGTATATCCACTGTCCTGAGGTTTGGACATTCCTCAAGAATGGCATCTGCACTTCCTCGTGTTTCACTGATCTTCTCCTGTGCTTCTTCCTCCTTTTCCTCACACATAATGATATTATCGTAAATATCTAACTTTAGATTCTTCAAATTTTTGCAGAAGCATATTGCAAACATAATTTTATAACTGTCACTTCCTCCAAAGTCTAGTTTGAAACTTTGTAGATTCATGCCACGTCTTTTGATAAATTCAGTAACTATTTCAGCTGAGTTAATAAGCCTGAGATCAACTTCTGTTAGTTTTTCCAAATGTCCGAATTCGGCTAAGTTGCTGTCAATGGTCACAGCTGACTGATCCCAGTTGCAGTGATATAAGAAATCCAGATCCAATGATTCCATGTTTTTGCACTTCTCCAAAATGGCATGAGCAATTTCCGGTGAATTCACATTACACTGAAAATGTTTTAGCTGAGGCCCATAGGTAGAAAATATTTTAAGTGCACCTCTTTTGAAGTAACTTGGATCCTCATAGTGGTCTGTATAATCATCTAGATGAGTGATATGGGGGCAATTTTTAATTAGTTCATCTATACCCAACTCAACATCATCCTTGAACAAATTCCGTTGTACTTCTGTGACTTCCGACTCTGAAAATTCGTTCCAGAATGTTGCCAGCGAGCATTTCTTCAAGAGGCCCAAATTTCCATTTCTAATGTAGGGCAACATATCTTTGTGATAACAATAAAACTCTTCGAGTTGACTGGTTGTTATCAAACTGTCGAATGAGTCGATGCTTAATAACTCTTGAATAGCTTCGCCTGACCCGTACCCAAGTTCTAATGATTTGAGCCTAGGAAAGCTCAAGTGCCCCTTGGAAGCAATGATCCCCTGGATCTTTGTCACGGAAATATTGGACATTTCCTCAGAAAATGACGTTCCTATTCTGATTTCAATGACCTCTATTGTTTCTTCATTCCTGATTATTGCTTCGACAATTTTTTCAAAATATACGTTCTTAAACAATGCTGGCAAATTACTTATCTTTATTCGCAAAGTTTTAATTCCAGTTTGGCTTGACAATAACTCTGTTAGGCTCCCTGTGTCAAATGATAATTATTAATGTTCAATGTTTCGATATTGTTTGTAAGCTTGCATAACTTTGGTATTAATTTTTTCAGCTCGTTTTCCTCGTAACATTCGTCAAACTTAAGCTTCCGACGATCTTGACGTTCACGATCATTCCATGCCCGTCGCCGAAAGTTTTCTTCCTCCCATCCACAACCAAATGGCATACTGGTATCAATTGTGAAATGCTTTAAATTACTCCTAACAACTTCATTCCAGTGGGCACAAACGAATCCACTATTTATCTGGTCTCTCACAGGCAAGAATTCCATTACCATTTGCAGTATTTCTTGTGGAATACACCCAAAATTCGCCATGTTCAGTGCTGTTTAGTGATGTCAGTAAACACGGAAATAAGTGTTTTTGATAAATGAGGTGGGGTTGATTTATTTCATTTGGAGTTTGCTGTCAATCAGTCACGTGCTTGGACACGTCATCACAAAATTGAAACCTGGTCAATGAAATGTTGGACAGGTCGTGCGTGATTGTGGCACGTCAGTCAAAATTGTTTGTTTGAAAGTTTTTTGTCTGAGGAAGTTGTTTTGCCAAAACTTTTCCATCCAAAAGTTGTCGATTTTAATGTACAAGATTTTTTTTAGAACAAAAAGATTTTGCAGAATCTGTGTGGATTTCTTTTGTAAAATTTCAAAACAAGTAAATAAGATAACACTCAAAATAGTGTCCAAACAGTTGCTACTGTACAGTGTGTGACCTCTTGCGGGCGCCGGCATATTGCATTGATCCTACGCATGCGCATTCAGTGCTCGGATCGTTGGAGACTTCCCAGTAACTCATTCCGAGGCACACAATCAATGCAATATGGCGGCGCCCAGGATGAAGTCGTTTGTGCTTCGTGTGTAGACTAGCTACAATAGTCCCTCGATTTCGCTGTTGTTGTTGTTGCTGATGGCCAGCTCAATGAGGGA
>REGL01000062.1:119384-141785 GCA_004194395.1 Aurelia aurita complex sp. Pacific
CCTAGCTTATCAAATTTTTGGTTGATAAAACTAGTTTATCACTTTGATAAACCCAGTTTATCGAAGAAATGTTGATAATCTCAGTTTATCAGTTGATAAACCCAATTTATCGTGATAAACCTAGTTTATCAAAGTGATAATCCTAATTTATCAGTGATAAACTAGGATTATCGGGTTTTTGTGATTTTCGCGTGCCATAGTCTCCTACCACTCATGATTAAACTGCAAATAACAAAAGTTTCTTGGCATTTTAAATTCAGGTAGGGTTGTTCCTTTAGCTTTCGAAAAATTGAGCCTACCGTTTCTTATAAGCGGTTTCTTATAAAAATCAATTGCAGCCTGTTGTTAACTGATATTTAAGCCCCGTGGCGACCCAGGCGACCTCCTCTTCGACGTTCCTGACCGCGTTCTTGACCGTGTGGGCTCTGGTTTGGAATACGTCTCAAAATTACCATAACAGTACTTGATTGAATTCTGATATCGAAACAAAAATAAATTCTGTCTCATGATGAATTGATGGATATACACAGGGATGTGCTTCATCGCTTTTATATATGATTTCTCAGTTCGGGGTCAACTGTTTTCTAGCAACCAGCACCTCCCATTTTTCCCCAGTCTGTCCACTTTACCTCAGCAGACCCTATTTCTGCTACTGATGAGGCGGACTCAAAGAAACAGACCCATTTTTTTATTTAGAATAAAGTTTTTCTGCTACCAATGAACAGAATATGTCAAATCTTCCACAATTTAATGAATAGCTGTACTTGCATGTAGTAATTTTTGTTAATGAAAATGCTGACTCGTTATGGGCTAAATGCAATGACAGTAAATTTTATAGATAGGATACATGATAATGATTGCTTAGACTAGCTAAGTAAACTTTCGATGATCTTGTCGATAAATTAAATATGATACTGTTGTAATCCTCAAGAAGGTCCATGTGTTCTTAGTCCGAGTTTAACCTCTGCATCTGTAGCTGACTTGCAAGTATTTCTGAGTACCCCAGCATGGATCTCCAAACACACTATTCATGGCATTAACAGTGCATGATTTTTTTCCTTCACACCTTTCTTTCACTTTGGACAAAGATGTTGATGCCCTGCAGCTTGTGCTCCAGAATGTTCCGTGCCATTTCCAGCAGATGTTCTTTGTTTGACGTCCGTACAAGGCAGCAGTGATCATGACTGTTGCACTGCCACCACAGTCGATTGTCATGTCGCCCCACTCACACACGTGTCTGGTGACTTCAGCAGAGACGGGGACTGAAATGATATTAATTAAGAGGAAGGTTAGATCCCCGGGGCTAGATGTACTTAGTATATTTTGCTGACGCCATGTGCACTCCTTTCCGGGTATCGTTTTCGCCTCTTTTTTCTAATGCCGGGTATCAAAAGAAGGCAATTTTTCTAAAGCCGGTTGTCAAAATCGTTATTTCATTGTTTTTCGACGAATTTTTACGTTTAGGGGTATGCTTTTCGCCGATTTTTACGTTTTGGGATATGCTTTTCGCCGATTTTTTCTAAAGCCGGCTATCATTTCGAGGGAAAATTTCTAAAGCCGGTTGAAAATTTTTTCTCTTGGAGTGCACCCCCCCCGTACAATTGAAAGTCAAGTACCCCCCCCCCCCGGGGTTCCGGCCTTGTCATAACGCCAGAAATAATATTGCTTGCAATGCACCGCTTCACGTTTGTTTGATGGAAAGTATAAATATCACAATTGGACCTTACCATAGCATCTTGACAATACTGAGACGTTTACTACAGCCATTTTCGACTCTATCTTTACAGCAATTTGTGGCATTTCTAATGACAGATTTGGCCTCACTTCACTANTGCTTTTCGCCGATTTTTTCAAAAGCCGGGTATCATTTCGAGGGAAATTTCTAAAGCCGGGTGAAAAATTTTTTTCTTGGAGTGCACCCCCCCCGTACAATTGAAAGTCAAGTACCCCCCCCCCCCGGGGCTAGATCATGGGTATAGGAAAAGTGCAATGTGTTATGCGGGATTATAGATTTTTGCAAAGAATCAGAACTATTAGGCCTGCCTTCGTGTACCATCTGTGTATCGATGATATCTTCAGGCTTCTCGATTTTGGATGTTCAATAGGCTGCATTACCTTTCGACTCCATGTCTCTAAGCGCCATGTTGTTTAAAGTTGTTGTTGTATGCTGCTCAGTAATGCTCTCGTACTCTCTCTTCTGAAGGAGCTTTACTGAACAACTTACAACTAATTTAAAAAGAGCATGGCGTTCAGTCATTTTTTAAGAGACGAAGATATTGCTTATGGATTAGATATGATTAATTTGAAGAAATTCAACCTACCAGGGCATGCTTGGGTATTACAGGGCTTTGTTTCCAAAGCAGATCCAAGAGCACTGCAGTCTTTTCCTCCATGTGCCGGTTTAGGATTATCACATGATCTATGGCGTGTTTGTTCACCTCCTCCACATTCCTCGCTGCACTCTTCGAAATCAGACCATTTGGAATAGCCTCCATTCACTGAAAACAATTGTTACCACAAGTTATGCCTTGAAATTATCAGCAATAGTTTACAGGGCGTCATAAAAATATGTGCCCCGTTGGTGCATCTGCTGCGGAAGAGTTGTAAACTTAATTGCCCCATTTGTTTATGAACTTGCCTGGAACAAGCACGAAATTCGATTTTGAGACCTTTTTTGTGGCAATCTAACAAGTGAGTGCTGATTTATAAAGTGATTGAGTCAATATGTGACTTACGGGTGGATTGCTCATCGGTAGGGCGCTTGACTGTCAATCTGAGGGTTTGTGGTACGAGTTGCTGCCCTGTTACACCTGCTACACAGAGTTAGTGAATTACGAGACGAGATGCTAAGGGAATTACAAGAAGTGGTCACATCGAGACGAAAGACCAAGGCATTGCTTCGAAAAGCTTAGCGTCTCAGTGACCTGAAACCACCTGCGGGTACTAGGTAGAACATTTAGAAAATTAATCGATTAAGAGCCGCAGTTTCTTTGTATGTCACTATCAAATAAATTGCAACGAAGGTTCTTGCGCTGTATGTAACATGTAGTAAAGGCAAATGATAAATGCAGTAAATGATGGCAAACGCCAAGCATGCTGGTTGAAACGAACCCTTAACTTTTCATCGCGTTTATGGGATGGGGTAAAACAGCTCCAACAGCATTGATCAAGGGACCGTTTTCAGAAAAGCTTTCTCATAATGATCGCATTCAAGGCCAAATATTGATTAAAATTCTCAAATGGTTCAAATATAGTACAATAGCTCAAAAAATATTAAAGAAAAGAATAAACTGACGCATACCAGGGCATGGTTGATTATTGCAAGCCTTAGACTCTGATGCCGGTCCAAGTTTACTGCAATCGTTGCCACCATGAGCAGGCTTGGGATTGTCACATGACCTTGATCGTGAATGGGTACCTCCTCCGCATGACACACTGCACTTTCCGAAATCAGACCACTTTGAATATCCTCCATTCACTACAAAATTGGTTACGAGTGTTTCAGTATTGATAGTGGTTTCACATTCAGTTTGAAAGAGATTTGAAAGAGAATTCTTCACATATGAACATTCATTATCGGTCAAAGGAAATACTGTAAGAGATGAATTCTTTTGAAACAGCAAGGAGCAAGTACGCCCAAGAATATGCCATGTTTTTTATAGCAGAAAATTTGTTTCAGCGTAAATGCATAGTAGAAAGCCAGGATATCTCATACTGAAGACAGATTGAAAATGTTGCAAACAAAGTTTGTTGTATCGTTCTCTTTACACAACTGCATCAATTTCAAAACAACGGGCTAAGGCTATAGCCAAACATGGCCAAACAGACCCAACATTTCTCTGAAAAGTATGGTATCCACAAGTATGTGGCATTTAAAAGATATCGCTCTGGAAAAACTTATTACATAGTCATAGGTAGTAGTCATAGGCAATGCTTCTCTAGAGCTAAAAATGAACATTTATATTATATCCTTAGACTCACGAGACAGTCCCAATTATTGCAACAACAACAACAACAACAACNGCATGTTGCTCATTAAAAATGAGAACAGAGGTGAGATCTAACTCAGTTCTGAAACAACGAATTTCCAAGGACACAAAATTAGAAATCTCTGATTTCCGTTTGCGAGAAATCCTTGGTTTTAAATAGTGAAACTACGGGTGTAAATTTCCCCATTGGAAATATAAGGGAAATAACATACCGCCGATTTATTTTGGGGAAACTGGACATGCAAGAGAAACCCGCAAATTATCTTCTGGACACTGTTGGGAAATGTGGAAATTTCATCTTCTAGGAAATTATGTGAAACTAATACATTTCTTGCCGTGTAAGTAATACCTAATAGGTTGAAAGATGTATTGAAGATGTATGGCGGCCGACAGAGGAGAAACTGCAAAAGTACTAGTATATCAAATCCTCGCATAGAGTGAAATGACTGAATATGTAAGCTCTTTTAGGCAATGAATCCGGAATTCAAGTCATAAGGAAGAAAATATCAAATTGTTCCAAGAAATGTTGCAGGAAGCCAAGGAGAACTCAAAATTTCGAGTTGTCGAGTATATGAGTTCAGTGTCCGCTGCCCAGGGTAGTGTCCGTTCTGCTTTGAAAGCCTGACGAGACCAATGCAGATATAAAAGAAAAGGATAAACTGACGCATACCAGGGCATGGTTGATTATTGCAGGCCTTAGACTCTGATGCCGGTCCAAGTTTACTGCAATCGTTGCCACCATGAGCAGGCTTGGGATTGTCACATGACCTTGATCGTGAATGGGTACCTCCTCCGCATGACACACTGCACTTTCCAAAGTCAGACCACTTTGAATATCCTCCATTCACTATAAAATTTGGTAAAAGTGTTTCAGTATTGATTGTGGCTTCACACTCAGTTTGAAAGATATTTGAAAGAGAAATCCGCCATATCTGAAGATTTCATTTTCCGTCAAAGAAAAGTTACAGTAAGAGATTAAGGTTTCACGTATAGATAGCAACAAACATGTGAAAACCAAAGAGCGCCCCTGTTTTTTATATCAGAATCAAGGTTAGATGAAGAAGAGAAAATTCAAGTCTAAAATTAGTCACTTGTATTTGATAATTTCCACAAGTGTATGGAGTGGAGTGGATGTTTTTAGGTAAGTTGAGAGTCGAGTCCGCTCTCCTTGGCAACCTTGAAACAACCAACGCAAATATAAGCGAATGCATACCAGGGCATGGATGAGAATTGCAAGATTTAGACTCTGATGCAGATCCAAGTTTACTGCAATCTTTGCCACCATGAGCTGGCTTAGGATTGTCACATGATCTTGAGCGTGATTGCACACCTCCTCCGCACGACACACTGCACTTTCCAAAGTCAGACCACTTTGAATATCCTCCATTCACTAGAAACATTGATGATCAAGTATTTACACGCCACCATGACATGATCAAATCAAAATAATGAACAGGAACAAATAAATAAAAGTGCAGCTCTTATTTATATGACTTTCTACCTAAACTTTATGATAGAACGGAGAATGAGGCAAGCGACGATAATCATTGCAAACTTCATTTTATCGACATTCCATGTTGTTACAAATCGACATTCCAAGTATTACGACATTCCAAGTAGCCTGCGCACAGACCCATTGACCAAAGGAGGAAAGAAAATTTCACCATATACCGAAATGTTGGAGCTGTTTGACCACTTGTCCCCAGGATAGATTCTTAAATCCCTGTCCAAAGGAGGAACCTGTGTTCTACCAAGTTGTTTTTGTCTGTGACAAGCAGAACATGTAGTTAAACTTAGAGATACTGCACCGCAAATTAGGAAAGATTCTACAGTAATATAATATATAAATGATTTAAGTACCAAAAATAGCTAAGATGTTTAAAACACGACGTTTCGAGCATGTACTCGTTATCAAGTGACTCGAAATCAATCGAGCCGAGCAAAGAGAAGAGAAGGAAAGATTCTGTTTGCCAAGCAAAGACTTTGCCACAGAGATATAGGAACCGGGGGCACTGCCCCCCAAAATTTTGCATTTACGGCAGATTAGGTGCCCTTTTTGTTTCAGAAAATGCCCCTTTAGCTTAATGAAAAATGCACTTGCATTGTCGTGATCCCCCCATGTTTTTTAGCCTGCACGCAGACCCAATTCCGAAGAAGAACCCAACTCTTCTTCGGAATTGGGTCTGCGCGAGCATAACTTCCAAATCTTTAACTCACCGTAAAAAGGTGGGTGTAAAATTCAATGGCCTATTTCTTCTGATTGAATGGCTTGAAAGAAACTTTAGATACTTATCTATGATTCTACCATTGGACTTTGCAGAAATGTTGAATATTTTTGGAAATTACAGCATATGTTACATCTCAACTCAATTGCGGATGTGACGTCATCAAATTTCCAGGTGAGTGGCAGATTTTAGCTTGATACCATATTGTGGGCATTCATAAACTATAGTTCTCTCCGAAATTACTTCATGTTGCATCAAACAGTTTAGAAATTACGATCGTTTTAACTTTTTTGAAAATTTTTCTTGAATTCTTGAAAAAGAAGGAAAACACTCTAATTCTGAAAATACATAAGATTTCAGAAAAGTCCAACGGTAGAATGATCGAGAAATAGCTAAAGTTTCTTTGAAGACATTCAGTTAAAAGAAATAGGTCATTCAGTTTTACACCAGCGTTTTTAAAGACTTGGAACCTATGCTGTGTGCGCGCAGGCTCCCCAAGTTTAAGATGCGTTCTACGTTCTGCAGCATAGGACGTAATTCAAATCTTTAAATCGGTGTAAAAAGGTGGGTGTAAAACTCAATGACCTACTTCTGCTACCTGAATGGCTTAGAAGAAACTTTAGCAACCTATCTATAATTCTATCTTTGGGACTTTAAGGAAAGTTTGAATATTTTTTGAAATACAGCCTATTCCATACTTAAGCTTATTTGATGATGTGACGTCATCGAAGTTCTAAATCATAAACCGCAAAAGTGACAGACTTTTGACTTTTGCTTCATATTATATTGTAGACATCCATAGACCATGCCTTTCTTCGAAAATATTTCATGTTAAATCAAACAGTTTAGGAGTTACGATGGTTTTAAGTTTTTTTGAAAAATGTTCTTGAATTCTTGAAAAGAAGAGAAACAAGCAAATTCTGAAAATATTAAAGATTTCAAAAAAGTCTGATGGCAGAATCATAAAAATATAGCAAAAGTTTCTTTGAAGCCATTCAGTTAAAAGAAATAAGTCATTGAATTTTACACCAAACTTTTAAGGATTTGGAGCCTATGCTCATCCCCGCATGGCCAACTGGGAAAACATTGCTTAACAAATAAATCTCACATGTTTTACGAACAATGCTTGCTCGTTTGGTCAAGGCTTACAGCAATTTCATGACGCCATCTAAAGAATGCCAAGATATATTGCGTTACCTGGGCAAGGATGGCTGTTGCAAGCTTTGGACTGGGAGCGATCTCCTTTGCAATTATTTCCACCATTTTTGGGTGGTGGGTTCGTGCATGTGCGAGATCTTGATTGACTGCCACCACCGCAGGATTTGGAACATTTGCTGAAATCAGACCATCTAGAAAAGCCACCATCAACTGCAAGGAATAAGGGTTAAAGAATGTTGTTCAAAGTCAAAATCACAGACGTTCTTTGATTAAGGAGAATAGAATTAATGATAACGGGTGTTCCAAACATAATACTCCTGTTTGAGAGACTACCAACATGTGATTACAGAGCTATTCTACAACTTCCTCCTTTGGCAAGTAGATCCAAAATCACATTTTTCCCCAGGTATTATCTTGTGATTGGCTTTAAAATTAGCAAGTTTAGCTCTATTTAGAGCTGCCTGGTTTTGAAGCATACTGTAAAAAGCACTGATGGTTACCAGAATAATTTCTTTCAACCTCAAAGTTTGGTCATAAATGTCAGTAACAAACGCACTTTATCATAGTAAACTTGAAAAATAATGAAGTCTCACAATGATGGTAAGATTACGATGTTGTTTTAATGAGTATAGCTAAGAATAAGGTTTTTCAATGTGTTATTTTATATGCCTTAGTTAATGAAAACAAATTTTTTATCGATTTTTGATATAATTGGATCATGGGCAAAAGAGATCAAAAAGACAATTTTATGATAGGTTTCGTACTGGACTTTTGGAGATTTTTCAGACGGTAGTACCTGTTTTGGGACACCCAGTATCTAAATGTTCAATCAGACACATCTTTACTTTCCTATCACAAAGTTTTCAATGTGGTCATCAGTGTGGCTGGAAATCATAGAATATATTGTAAATGTAAAGATAAGAAACTGTGCATATTCTTGTCCTCTGAGGTTAGGCCTACAACTTGTTGAATAAAAGGGCAGCAAGTGCTCCGTGTATCCTATCACAAAACAGCCCTGTGAATGAATACAATTTATATAGTGCAAGGTTGGCGCTCTTGAGTCTGATAAATGTCCCTACTTGAAAATGCCAATTGAAATTTCTCCGCCTGGAGTTCACCTACCTCCAGTATAATATGGTCTATTTAATGACAGTCAGTGCACTTATTAAAGAACTTTCCGTGAGTGAGTTTCAAAACTGTATCCTGTTTAAATTGTTTGATTACTTTTCTGAAAATGTGAAAGATTCTTACCTCTGCATTGGTATTTTACCTCCAAATACTTCTCTGTCAAAAAGCAAGGATCTCCAAACACGCTGTTCTTCGCTTTTATCTGGCATTGTGATTTTCCTTGGCATGCTTTTTTCACTTCTGATTTTGACTTTGATGACTTGCAGCTCGTTCTCCATGCATGACCATAGAATTTCCAGCAGTGTTTCTTGCCTTGTCTTCCGTACATCGCAGAAGTAATGTCAATCCTTGCACCCATTCCATTGCAGCGAATTGACATTTTTTTATTCTCGCAAACAACTTTTTCGCTGCAGTTTGCAACTGAAAGGGGAAATTTAAGGGTCAATAAATATGGAGGCTTCTAATCGTATGCTTCAATTAGCTGTAATTTCGCGTTATTGTTGATTATAACTAACAATTATTTCCTTTCGCCTATGGTGATGATGATAACAGCGGTGATGGTGGTGGTGGTGGTGGTGGTGGTGATGGTGGTGGTGGTGGTGGTGATGGTGGTGGTGGTGGTGGTGGTGATGGTGACGGTGACGGTGACGGTGACGGTGACGGTGACGGTGACGGTGACGGTGACGGTGACGGTGACGGTGACGGTGACGGTGACGGTGACGGTGACGGTGACGGTGACGGTGACGGTGACGGTGAAAATAATGACGATGATGATGATGAAAATAATGACGATGATGATGATAATGATGATGATGATGATGATGATGATGGTGCAATGCCATTTGATTACTTTCATGGTTCACAGAAAATGAATACAGTCTCGGTTCTTAGTGAGCACTCGTATACCGTCCAGTAATTCAAACTTTACGGGAAGGTTACTCAAGGGAGCGTCGAGTTTATTTTCACATAGCAGGGAACTTATCTCCAGTTAGCAGCTTCATTGTCTTCTTTTTGTTATTTGGATATATTCTGTTTTTTAAACTTCTTCTGAAGCTTTCCCACCGAACTTTGTTCTACGATTATTCTCCCGGGGGGGGGGGTAACTTAAGTTCTACACGGTACGAGGTTGTGCCATCTTTTTGGTTACCTTTTTTATGAAAGAGTCCGGATTTATGAGTATGGTTTCAACGATTTGTTTATGCTTTCCGCATTTAAAGCTATGATTTTTTGTAAAACTTCATTTATGTGTGAAATTTCTTGGCCTTTACGGATTTATGGGTATACTTTTCAGAAATTTTCCCGATTTATGGGTGATGGTTTTACGCTTTGAATGGTACAATCCGGTATCATGAAAACTTAAGTTACTCCCCCCCCCCCCCTCTCTGGAATTTTCCTTGTTGATCAATATCACAGCAATATGTATCAAAACTAGCTAGCTAAAAATGCTGGCTTTGGAAAGAGAAATATTTAGAATTATCTTACATTGGATAACTCCAGCAACAATGAAAAGCAACGCAATGATTGACTTCGCCATGGCTAACGTTTCCTGAAATAAATATCAAATTCAGATCATTTGGTGAGGAAGTCAACTGAATGGCCCAGAAAAGGTGCCTTTAATATAGCTACAAAATGCAGTTTAAATCCACCATTCATGAAGGACGTTTTTGTGCAGCGAAACATAGCTACAAGCTCAACTATCCCAAAGCTACAAACTACATCCNA
Source organism: Aurelia aurita complex sp. Pacific (assembly GCA_004194395.1). Taxonomy (NCBI): domain Eukaryota; kingdom Metazoa; phylum Cnidaria; class Scyphozoa; order Semaeostomeae; family Ulmaridae; genus Aurelia; species Aurelia aurita complex sp. Pacific. The sequence goes on from REGL01000062.1 coordinate 129,607, forward strand.
TCAATATCACAGCAATATGTATCAAAACTAGCTAGCTAAAAATGCTGGCTTTGGAAAGAGAAATATTTAGAATTATCTTACATTGGATAACTCCAGCAACAATGAAAAGCAACGCAATGATTGACTTCGCCATGGCTAACGTTTCCTGAAATAAATATCAAATTCAGATCATTTGGTGAGGAAGTCAACTGAATGGCCCAGAAAAGGTGCCTTTAATATAGCTACAAAATGCAGTTTAAATCCACCATTCATGAAGGACGTTTTTGTGCAGCGAAACATAGCTACAAGCTCAACTATCCCAAAGCTACAAACTACATCCTTTTGCATTGTTGAAAAACAAATTAGATGTTGGAATGGTAACAAATGCAACTGTAGGAGCTGAACTAGGCAGGCAACCACTTTTACTAATTGGAGCTAAATCTTTCATAAAAAATTGGATACGAATTATGGACAGTGAAGTAAATATGATTTTCAAAAATGCGTTTGAATTCAACAGGAATTTTCAACTAATGGACCACAAAATTGAAGGATATCCTTCAAAGACATGGACTTCGTTACATTTGGGAGCATCAATTTATCCCAGATCGAACTATAGACTGGAAATCTGCTTAAATACGGTAATCATACGTTTAAGAGACGGCTACATTCAAACAACGTTGTCAAACATAAGAAATCAACCAAAACTAAGAACATACTGTTTGATAAAAAACGATTTCCTCATTGAACATTATTTACTTAACATAAGAAACATAAAGACGAGGGTCGCTGTAAGTAAGTTTAGACTCTCTGACCACCGACTAGCAATAGAAACTGGGAGATACATAAGACCTAAAGTTGATCCAAAAGGCCGTATCTGCCCAGTGTGCAAGTAACCCAAGATGAAATTCATTGTCTTGTAACATGTCAGATCAATGGGACAAGCCGCGATGTCCTTTTTGACGAGATCATAAAATCAAAACCCAGCTTCATGTTTATGCACTCTAAAGACAAGTTTGTATATTTGATACAAAACAGATCAGAATTAAGTACTCAAATATATAAGTTTATCGAATCGAGCTTGCTCGCCAGCTATGATCATATAAATAAGACACATACCGATCCAGCTTGAAGCTTCAACTACTTTTGTTTGTAACTATGTTTATTGTAATTGTTTTGATCTGTTATGTTTAGTTATTATCTCGTCTAGCTGTAGAACTATATAACCGTAGTGTTATGGCAGGCTAGTTGAGATTTAAATTGAAATTGAAATTGAAATTGAAATTGTAGACTCTGCAAAACGTACAGTGCGAAAGTTGGATTTCTAACAGGTTAGACAATTAGCTTGTACTCTTTCCTGTAATATGTATTGCCCATTTTAACAGTTCTCTTTTTCCTAAATTGTAAATTGTAAATATGTTATAATGTAGGCCTTAATTAAGTATAAATTGGCTATTTCTAATCATTGCTTTCTGTAAATAAATTACTGATTATGATGATGATGATGATATATACTTTTTGTAGAAGAACCCCGGGAGCGGCATTTCACTATTGGGTCATATGGGGGTATGCGCTGCAAATGGTTTTTACCCTTTCCCAGAATATAGGATTTTGAAGTTAAAGATCAGCTGAAAGAAAGTCAATTTAGTCAAACTTTTATTGTCAGCTGGTAATACAATGTAGATCCATATTTTCCGCTCAGGAAAAATTTGATTTTCAGACTATCTAAAATCGCAAAATTCCCGCAAAGGACCCTGGATGACAGTAATTGTTTAACAAAGGCTGATATGAAATACACTAAAACCACTCTGCAAAAGTGAACCATGAACCCCTCCATGCAAATCCGCCATGCTTTGGTGTGATATTCAGTTTTGATTGGCTAGATGTTCATTGAATGATTTCTAGAGTAAATAACATTCAATAACATTCAATAACATTCAATAACATTCAAATCGATCCACATGGTCCTAAAATTAGAGCAGGTAAGCAGTGTTGGCATAACCTAGCAACGGTAGCTGCCTATCAAAAATTTTTTGATTAACCTCTTGAAAATCCTATTCATACCATCACAAGCATCTAATTTTGGTAACACGTTTTCCTACTTTTTGTTTGAAGGAAGGAAATACTCCCATACGGCGGCAGATTTGATCCTCCTTGATTTGACATGTCAAATTATGTTATGAATCCTACTCGCCTTTGTTTGCATAATGTGTCACTTAGCGTCAGTGCTCGGAAAGGTACTCAAAAGGGAATTAAGATGTATGAGTTTTACCGCATTGCCATTTGGTGTGTGAGCCCCTTCTTCAGCTTTTTTTAGCGGCCACTCTGTCTTAGTATTCCCGTTATTCATCAAGTAATGCATTAAGCATATAAAAGTGTCCCAAGCCACTTGCGGTCAACTACAAGCCTGTCAATTATCAGATTTCCTTTTGATGTTGATCAGTTATTAAAGGGGCTCCGTCGTCAAAATGTAAACAACAATAGGCCGTGACACGTGCCGCACCATATTTGGGTAACTAATCTACGTCAACAGAAAATTCACATATCTGATAAGCTAGGATTTGACTGTAAGTAGCTAGAGCCACTTTTATTTGCTTTGCTTATATTCACTTTACGCACCAAGATGAGCTGCAATCTCAACCAGGGCCGAAGTATCTTTTCGTAGTAAATGAGCATTTTTAGAGCAGAGCGATAAGTTTCAGGGGATAGACTGCATTAGTTGCAAAATAGTTATGCAAGATCAAATCTTAAAATGGTCTGAGTTTAAATATACAATGTGAAGGTGAAGGTGAAGTTGCGGTTTTAAGCACCAAGCCCTGGAATCACAGAAGTAGCTAAGAGCTAATCGAGTCCGCGACCCCTTGTCATGACGCTTAAGTGGTGAGGCTCCACCGGGTATCGAACCCTGTCCGCCTGACTGTTCTGGCTGCTAAATCAAAGGATTACACCACTGCGCCACAACACCTTCGCACTGCGCGCTATGAAGTAAGATATTAAAGCTTCTTCCCACAATGTTTTTAGCTGTGGAAAATATGGAAACAAATAATGGGAAGAAGGCATCCTCCATATAGTGTTGCGAATCCTTGGAACAGTTTTGAGCTTGTGATGTCAAGCAATCGCCATCCTTGTATGCATTTAACTGTCGATTATGAGTTTTGAGTGCAAGGTATTAATAACAGCTCTTTGTTTTGTAATTGTAAAATTTATTTTTAGCTTGTAACTTGTAAATTTGTATACAGCCCCCTGAAAGCAGTTTTGGCTGAACGGTTTGCCCTGTTAAAAGAATATATGAAAAGGAAGATATTCTAACAATGAAAGAATGTAGGCTCAAACATCGCAGAAGCTCTCCAACATTTAAATATATAGATTGAGCCGATGCACAGTCATACTGATGCAGGGTACTGTAAACCGGGTCTTGGACCAATGCTCAAAACGTCAAAAAGGCAAATTGAGACGGATTTATCAAGAATCATGCATCTTCGAAAGCAAGATATCGCTCAATCTTTACTATATACGAAAAGATTCCCGTTCTGGCTGATTCGCAAAAGTTAATTCCAAACATTTCATATTTCTTCCAACGTGAAAGCTTCTTCCCGCAAAAGATTCTTCATTAAAGCAATCTTTAATTTGAAGTGCGAAATGAAATTTCGCTACAGCACAACTCAACATGTCAAAAAGAACATTCAGCCAAATTTTATCGTGTCCACTTGTGACGTCTTAAACCGGAATTAACTTGAAGACCTACCTTATACCCCATTCAAACTGCCGAGCTTAACTAGCTTAAACTAAACCAGGTTATCAAATGCTGCATTCTAATTGGTCAATCCAACAATTCGAATGCAGTGATTGGTTGAAATTTAGCCTGGTTTAGATACTGTGTCAGTGTGAATGTAGTGTTAAATAGATATCAAAATGTGTCCAACGGAAAGGCTTCGGACAAGAAGCTTCGGCTGAAAACTTTCGGACAGTTTTTGAAAGATCGGAACCAATGTCCTTTACAATTGACTGATCAAGACTTTCGCTTGAAATTGGCTATTTGTATAAAATTTAATCTAATTTGTACCGAAGATGGGAATTGAAAGCTTCAAATGGAATTATCACGAGAAATGTGTGGAGACAAAGAAAGTTTGGATTGTTAAAGCTAGTTCGCATGAAAATGTCTCCGAAAAATTTTTTTTCCGAAACTGTCCAACATTTGAGTCTAATAATTTATTCTAGGAATTTGACGCCCACACTAAATCAAAAATAAATAGATCAGAATTAAATAAAAACTGAAATTATTTGCTTACCTGTGACTTATGACCTCTCAGTAGCAGATACTGACTCCATAATGACTATCTGAGCAGTAGTTGCAAATATGTTCACAACAATTTTTCATCTGTTAATAGAAAAGTTATTGATGCATTCAAATCTTGATTAAAAATATTTTTCTGATATAAAGTTCTATTGTAATTCTTGATAAGCAATTGGAGACTTTTGAAAAATATAATGAAGTTTTTTCTGGCTCCATAGTGATAGATAAACCTCTACAGCTATGCCTTTGAAATTATATAAACAGAAGTTGCACTGGATTAATTTGATATTTGTTTGTTTCTGGAAAGCTCTTTTTCTTTCGTGTTTTCGGATCATTCGAAAATATCTTTCTTTGAAAGGTTTCTTGTCCTCAAAATTATTCTTATCTGCAGGTTTTTGCTTAGCACTTATCGACATTCCTCTTATGTATCAGATCTGAAGGCAAGATATATAAAGAGTAACAAAAAAGAAGTGTTTGTGAAAACTCTTCCCAGGGTAGCAAATTGATTCTACTCACTAGGATGTCCGTTCTTTTGCAATACATCCCCTTAGCTTCGATATGATGTGGAGTTAATGCCAAAAGCTTGAATTGTTCCCAGCAACGCGTGGAAAAGTGCCGTATCAGGTGACTCAGAAAAAGTCTCCCCCTGTTTGAAAATAATTCTTTCAAGATTTCTCAAGATTTCCGCGTTGTAGCCCTGATCTATTCGATATGGTCATAAGCATGCTCGGGTAAGCAACAAATCACAAAACCATAGACATGGAAATTGTGTGCACAAAAATTTGAAAAAATGGTTCCATACTGTGAAGGAGCTTGGCTCAGTCTTGAGGTGGACTTGTTCCATCCTTCAAGTAAAAAGCAGGTCCAGGCATGTAGCAACCGCCAAACCACAGTCTGAGAAAAGCGTTCACAACGCATCAAATACTCAGACTGAAAATGGATCAAGAGTCGAAAAAACGGCACAGTTCTGAGGGAAATTCAAATATATTTAATTTGATAATATTGATAATTGTGCTGGTAACTTCTGCTTTTGTAGCAGTACACGAAAATCGCCTTGGCACGTTGCAAGATGAAATTGTGCAGATGAAACATGGCTACGAGCGAGATCTACAAAATCTAGGCCGTGAACTTGCTGGTGTCAAACGAATGTATTCGCCAAGTATGTCACTTCTTATCAATCTTTTGATAAACGATATCTTTTAAATATCCCTGCTGAGGATGTTAGCACTGTACACACCAGGGGAGGTACTCCAACTCTTAACCAGATGCCGGGGGGGGGGGCACTACACATATTTTGGGTACGGGGACGTGCCGTTGGGATGGATATCGATTTTTGCGATTTTGGTATAAGGAACGGTATCGACTTTCACGATTTTGGTATTAAGTATACTTTTTCGGAAAATTGGTATAAGGAACGGGTATGTTTTTGAAGCTTCGATGGCACGTCCCCGACCAAAACCTCGTCAAGTACTTCCCTCGGGAACCAGATGGGATGTACTGCTCAATATGGGATGTTTTTTTTCGACAAAGATTTTGGGATAATGAAAAGAAACTTATGTGACATAAAGAAATAGAAATAATAGGACAGGATATCATAAACGAGAAGGACAATTGATCGTATGTTCTTCGGTAAATTTTTATGGGACCGGGTAAGGGTGTGAAATGGCTTTCCATACACCCCATCAATTCCCAAGCCAATTACTCCCTCCGAGTTTATTCATATTTGTCAAAAATGAAACAAACCCTTTCATAGGCGTAGGAGCCCCCAACGTCGGAAAAATTTGCAAAAATCAACCATAATGGGGCAGAAATTCTCCTCAAGCTGGGCAAAATGTTCTCAAACAATGGAGTTTGCATCTGGCAGCTCGACCAAATCTTATCTCTCCCTACGCCCATGAAGCCTTTATGTATGTAATGAATACATGGTTGTTGATAAGTATCCATGATTATGTAACCGAGTACTAAGGGACAGGGCAAAATTTATTATATTAAATGGCCGGTGGAGAACAAAAATCCTTGCAAAAAAATCTGCTCGCACTGTATGAAATTATTGCCAAAAAACCAACTGCCCCGTCACCCTTTCCTTAGAAAATGTAGCTGCCCCGTATTCATGAACAACAAATGTTGTATCGTACCACCCATGAATTAGCCAAAGACCATAACATAATCAGTTCTTGTCTTTACGAGACTTAGTAAACGAAGAAATCGACTTTGAAGATGAAGAGAAATGACTAACGAATCTTTCTTGCAAGTAACTGACAAGGACATTTTGCGTCATGTTCATACACATCCTTCCAAGCATTTCTCAACTTGCATGATCCACAATTTTGGCCTCAAAATTAACCATTTCATATTTCAAACTGCATCTTGAGCTTATAAAAAGGTACTGCCCCGTTCATATTTGCTTTGTAAAAAGTGTTGACCCAGTTCTGTACAAGCTAAAAAAAGTAGTTGCCCCGTTACGTTTTGCACCGGCCATGTTATAAAATAAACTTTGCACTGTCCCTGAGTATCCTTTCTACAATTTTCTTGAGGGGACGATGAACCATGCATGAACGAGGGGGAGATGCTTACTAGTGTCATCATGCTCGTACAAAAAGACGTGGGAAAGGTTGCCTTTCTTCAAAGTAGGCAAGGGCCCGCGTGGGCCGTGTTTAGGGAGGGGTGCCAATTCAATCACAATTTGAAAAAAGGGTGTACTTTTTGCAATTGATCAATTCAAACTCTTCTGCACAGCACAGGGCAGCGTTTATGGTGCCTATGTTAAACCTTTATTAATACACGAGTATGATACTATGGAAAAATATAAGAGTGCCCCCCCCCCCTCAGGAAANAAGGACTGTCAGGTGTTCAAGGACCACGTGGCATGCGAGGAGAAAAAGTACAAAAAGGGGCACAAGGTCCACCTGGGCGATCCATAGAGAAACCAAAAATAACATCAAGGCCTAGTAATGTAACTACAAAAGAGGGAACGTCAGCGACATTCTACTGTCAAGCAACAGGTTACCCAATTCCTGACATAAAATGGATATTTGATGGAAAGGCAGCCGAGGAGAAGGGAAATAGAATCAAAGTCATCCAAAGCACAGGCCTTCAAATTAGTGGTGTGAGGGAGAACGATGCTGGAGAAGTGATGTGTGTTGCTGAAAGTGTCTTTGGAAGAGAGAGCTCAAATGCAAGACTAACTGTGCTAAGTATGTGCTATGTTTTGTTTTGTTAATCAAAGCAAAGCCCTACACGAAAGAAAATAAGGTAAATGGTAATGTACATGTTATTAAGGTCACGGTTGATCTTTCATATTTTCATATTTCATATTTCATATTTAATTCTTTACAGTAAGCAATGCAACTTGTCTGTTTAAGTCCTCCAAAAAACGAAAACTCGTACATCATTGGATGTGTGAAAGCATGGCTTTATTTACCCAAAGTCTGATTTTTGATCTCGATTGATAAAGTCAAATGTAAAGGTCTTCTGTGCCAAGCATCTATATAACTGCAATTTTTGTGATCTCGTGGAGGTGAACAGAGGGCAATGCAATTCCCCCTATACTGGTTTGTTTCATTCAAAAATACTCATCTTCTCAACAAGACAAATAAAATCGGCCTCAGGTTTCAGCCGTAGGCAGGCGCCCGTCAGCCGTAGGCAAGGAAAAGTATCCATCAACAGTAGTATCATATTGCTCATGCCTTATCTCATTCTATCATTAGCATTGCCTACTGTCATTGTAAAACCAAAACAAATAGCAACTTATGAGGGAAATGATGTCAGTGTTGTATGTAATGCTACGGGAAACCCGAAGCCATCAATCAAATGGAGACGAGTGATAAAGAAACTGCCTTCAAATGCACGTGTGGAAAACAATGGAAAACTAGTATTGACAAATATGCAGAACATTGATGGAGGCTTGTACCAATGTATTGCAGAAAATCCAGTAGGAAGAGCAGATGATTCGGCAACAGTTGTTGTACAAGGTACTGAAAATTGTTTCCTTTACAAGAGCTTTGAAAAGATAATGCTCCTACTCTCCTATTCAATTTTTGATATGGTGGACACAAGGGTGCCTACCTTGTAGAACTGTGTTTATTCCCAGTACTGCTTTCGAGACCCAGTACACAGAGTCTGTCCTGTCAAGGTCAAGATGACGTAAGAAAACGTTTTTTTTTCAAATTCCGGTGTTGATGTAATACGAGATTAACTGTTATACGAGATGACCAGACAGCGTGATTTTGATTGGTCAACACTAACAGACGTTAGAATTTGAAAATCCCGTATGTTCTACGCGTATTAAAGGGTCTGTTTCATCCAGCATTCCTTGCACGTGCCGTCTGTTGATGTTCCTTTGTTGTCCGCCATTTTCATGGGCCATGAAAATGGCGGCAACAAAGGCCAACCAAGAGATGGCACGTGCAAGGCATGCTGGATGAAACAGACCCTTTAACAGAACAGCAATTATTCTGTGTACTATGTCACGAAAACAGTACTAGGAATAGACACTGTTCCTACAATGTTCCTACAAGGTAGGCACCCTTGGTGGACAGTCATAAAAGGTGTATCTGCCTGGTGTCCCAAGAAAGTACACAGATTTGGTTGGATCCAGCAATGTGAATCTAGCTCTAGCTTTAATCAATGGTTAATCATGCTCAAACTGTTCGTTGATAGTTAACTTAACTTGAACAAAGGTACATCATTTTCATTGGTATTGTACTTTGACAGCAGAAATATATTTTTGAAAGCTCAAAGTTGCGTCCATCTCCAATCCGGACCGGAGCTTTGGCGTTTTGGCCTTTCGCATTGCTGGTGGACCCAATTTCAAATGCACATTCTTGCAGCACATCGAAGTCAAAAGCTGAAATAAAAGTAAATGAAAAATTTGCACAATGAGTGACTGCTAGCACACAGGATGTAATTACGATCTAATATTTTCCAATTGTATCAATTCTTTCAATGATTTATTCGATGTGCTTCAAGAAATTTGTTTAGACCAAAACACCAAATCTCTACTTCGGAGGTGGATGCAAATTTGAGCTTTCAATATTACCTTAGATGAAACACCTAAAGCTACCGCGAGGATTATGATGATTATACTTTCTGCTCAGACATTCTGAAATTGCTGCGCGTGCCCATAAAGGACCCTGGATGATAATAGTTCTTTGATATAGGATACGTCAATACGGATACGTCAATACGGATACGTCAATACTTGCATAGCCAATATTCATATTTTGTATTCTTTGTTAGACTTACTACAGGGTGCGCCAAAATAGACTATGCACGTTTGACAGGCCACAATAAATCTTACACTGGACCGATTATGAAGATTCNGAGGGGGCCTAAGGGTGATAATGGGGAGAAAGGACTGTCAGGTGTTCAAGGACCACGAGGCATGCGAGGAGAAAAAGGACAAAAAGGGGCACAAGGTCCACCTGGGCGATCCATAGAGAAACCAAAAATAACATCAAGGCCTAGTAATGTAACTACAAAAGAGGGAACGTCAGCGACATTCTACTGTCAAGCAACAGGTTACCCAATTCCTGACATAAAATGGATATTTGATGGAAAGGCAGCCGAGGAGAAGGGAAATAGAATCAAAGTCATCCAAAGCACAGGCCTTCAAATTAGTGAAGTGAGCGAGAGCGATGCTGGAGAAGTGACGTGTGTTGGTGAAAATGTCTTTGGAAGAGAGAGTTCAAATGCAAGACTAACTGTGCTAAGTATGTGATATGTTTTGTTTCTTGTTAATCAAAGCAAAGCCCTACACGAAAGAAACTAAGGTAAATGTTAATGTACATTTTATTAAGGTCACGGTTGACCTTCACAGTAAGCAATGCGATTTGTTTCCCTAAGTCCTCTAAAAAACGAAAACTTGTACATCATTGGATGTGTGAAAGCATGGCTTTATTTACCTTAAGTCTGATTTTTGAGCTCGATTGATAAAGTCAAATGTAAAGGTCTTCTGTGCCAAGCATCTATACAACTGCAATTTTGTGATCTCGTCGAGGTGAACAGAGGGCAATAATGCAATTCCCCCTATACTTGTTTGTTTCATTCAAAAATTTAACACTCATCTTCTCAACAAGACAAAAAAACGGCCTCAGGTTTCAGCCGTAGGCAAGCGTCAGCCGTAGGCAAGGAAAAGTATCCATCAACAGTAGTATCATATTGCTCATGCCTTATCTCATTCTATCATTAGCATTGCCTACTGTCATTGTAAAACCAAAACAAATAGCAACTTATGAAGGAAATGATGTCAATGTGGTCTGTAATGCTACGGGAAACCCGAAGCCATCAATCAAATGGAGACGAGTGATAAAGAAACTGCCTTCAAATGCACGTGTGGAAAACAATGGAAAACTGGTATTGAAAAATATGCAGAAAGTTGATGGAGGCTTATACCAATGCATTGCAGAAAATCCAGTAGGAAGAGCAGATGATTCGGCAACTGTTGTTGTACAAGGTACTGAAAATTGTTTCCTTTACAAGGGCTTTGAAAAGATAATGCTCCTACTCTCCTATTCAATTTTTGATACGATGGACACAAGGGTGCCTACCTTGTAGGAACTGTGTTTATTCCCAGTACTGTTTTCGAGACCCAGTACACAGAGTCTGTCCTGTCAAGGTCAAGATGACGTAAGAAAACTTTGTCGTTTCAAATTCCGGTGTTGATGTAATACGAGATTAACTGTTATACGAGATGACCAGACAGCGTGATTTTGATTGGTCAACACTAACAGTTGTTAGAATTTGAAAATCTCGTATGTTCTACACGGATTAACAGAACAGCAATTACTCTGTGTACTGTGTCACGAAAACAGTACTAGGAATAGACACTGTTCCTACAATGTTCCTACAAGGTAGGCACCTTTGGTTGACAGTCATAAAAGGTGTATCTGCCTCGTGCCCCAAGAGAGTACACAGATTTGGTTGGCTCCAGCAATGTGAATCTAGCTCTGGCTTTAATCAATGGTTAATCATGTTCAAACTATACGTTGATAGTTAACTTGAACAAAGGTACATCATTTTCATGGGTATTGTACTTTGACAGCAGAACTATATTTTTGAAAGCTCAAAGTTGCGTCCATCTCCAATCCGGACCGGAGCTTTGGCGTTTTGGCCTTTCGCATTGCGGGTGGACCCAATGTCAAATGCACATTCTTGCAGCACATCCAAATCAAAAGCTGAAATAAAAGTAAATGAAAAATCTGCACAATGAGCGACTGCTAGCACACAGGATGTAATTACGATCTAATATTTTCCAATTGTATCAAGTCTTTCATTTATTTATTCGATGTGCTTCCAGAAATTTGTTTAGACCAAAACACCAAATCTCTACTTCGGAGGTGGATGCAAATTTAAGCTTTCAATATTACCTTAGATGAAACACCTAAAGCTACCGCGAGGATTATGATGATTATACTTTCTGCTCAGACATTCTGAAATTGCTGCGCGTGCCCATAAAGGACCCTGGATGATAATAGTTCTTTGATATAGGATACGTCAATACGGATACGTCAATACGGATACGTCAATACTTGCATAGCCAATATTCATATTTTGTATTCTTTGTTAGACTTACTACCGGGTGCGCCAAAATAAACTATGCACGTTTGACAGGCCACAATAAATCGTACACTGGACCGATTATGAAGATTCGTGACTTAATCTTAAGCAGAAAGCCTGAATTAGATTCAAGAATTTTTGCAATTTTCTTCAGTTTTTAGAGCTAGTCTAGACGTGAGTTTTTTAAAATTTTCGTTCTCGAAAACACTGAAAACGATCACAAAACGTCGATCAAATTTTCTAAAGAATCGACATGAATGGACAACGAGAAAGCTTTTTCGTGGTGATTTGGGATTTAGAAATCGATTAATTGTACCGATTAATTGTATCGATTAATCAATCGATTTCTAGA
>REGL01000062.1:160521-172766 GCA_004194395.1 Aurelia aurita complex sp. Pacific
TGGTAAAAATGCATTTCCCAAATATTTTCCCCAGGGGACATTCAGCACATACACATACCTTCATTTTGTACAGTTAAGATTTTAAGGAACTTGATTATACCTCTAAAAATTGAAAGCAACAAAAATTGAATGTTCCCCTAACTGATCATATCTCGAGAAATATTCATCATTGGCCCATAAACTATCTAGAACATTTGTGTTCCGCAATTTATACCTGTGACCCAGTTCCGTAATTCCGCAGTTCCGAATTCCGTAATTCCATAGTTCCGTGATTCCGGATTCCCAAATTCCGTAGTTCCGGATTCCGTAAATTACACCCGTCGTGCTTCTTATATCTTTATTGCCGGAAGTTTAGAGTTGATTTTGTTTTGTCTAATGGGCTCCCAAATTACTTAGTAAGTCTCTCAAACGAGTAAATAACATGATTCGCACTCAAAATAATGTCCAAACAGTTGCTTTAACTGTACAATGTCAAAATATTTTTTGAATGTGATAGGAAAATTTAAACTGAAAATTACAGAAGTTTCTTAGCTTTTTTCAATTCAGGTAGGGTTGTTTCTTAGCTTTCGAAAAATTGAGCCTACTGTATCTTATAAGCAGTTTCTTTTTAAAAAAATGAGTGTATTTAGCTATAATTTTAGAAGATTTGCCTCTTATCTAGGTGTACGTATACGTTACTTGGTAGTAAATAAATTTTGATCCTTGCTATATCAAGCAATGCCACGTGTATATAAGAGGCCCCTGCAAAAAAGTTATCTAAGTTACTAAACGCCCCGCTCGGTGGTCGTAAATTCGAGGCGCTAGCTACAGAACAAAAGGTTGCTGGTGGCAATGGGGGTGGCAATCCACAGCAGATAGCAAACAAAATTTATAGACTCTTTATTGAGCTCTAATATCTTCATCAAAGGGGAATAATGAGCCAAATTGTGACCTATGATGCTTGGTTTTGAGTTATAGCTATAAATTTCAGGGTTGTCTTAAATGTTGAAAATTTATCAGATCGTTAGAAATATTGTTTTCTCTGGGAACAATCTTGTGTGATGTTGTCCTTTTGGTTTCCACGGAGATGTGAATTCTGTGAGAGCAAGTTGAAGAATGCTAATCAAGTTTTGGAATAATCCTGAGCAAATTCAGACTTCTGTGAACACGTTTCTAATCAAATCTCATCTCCGTGAGGGCTTATTATCATATTCAAATATGAGTTTGAGGCTATGTTTAAAAACACTTCGAGACCTTCTTTGGAGGATGATTTACTGGTTCTATAGTTTGTTCCATTACTATAACAATGGCTAATCAACATATTCTATTAAATTTTAAAACATATCTTTGGAAATTCTTTGACACCATCTATGGAAGAGAATGCTGCTTCTTTCTCTAACTTTCTTGGCTGATAGACAGTACATGAAACTGTTTTAACAGCTAAAATTACACCTTTTATCCTTCTTCCTAAAATGTTGAATTCGAAACAAGATAAAACTATTCTTTATTGAGATCCATCAGGTGAGTCAAATGAACATCGGGTGTTGAACAAGCCATAATTTGGGCAAACACAAGTCAGACCGTGTTTTGGTGAAGTTTCACATTGCTGACGAAAGATTAAATTAGTTATAGAAATTTCAGTTCATTTGAATCATCCATTTCTCTCAATGTTTATTTGCTACTGTTGGGAAGTTCATGATTCATATAAGAAATTTCTGGTTCCTATCAATGCCATTTAAATGAACAATCTCCTAGGACTACAAAATAAACAATGGTAGTTCTTATTTTGTGCTCTACCACAATGCATGCCTTGTTGAAATTTTTTGTTTTGTTTGCCATGGTTTTAGACTTGCCCCAAGGCTATTTCATCAACAGACAGACTTAGTACAGTTGGCGAAAAAGAAAAAGACTTGGGGCAAATCTACCATGGTTTAGAAGTGCGCGCGTGCCTGAATATGAATTGAATTGAAGGCATTTGTTAGGATTCTTGCGACACATGAATTTAAGAACATCCCTCGTAATTATGGCACAAAATGTCTGATTTCGCCCAAATGATTTTTCCTATCTAAGTTACCTTATTCTTTCCTATGGAATGAACTTGCAAAGAAAAGACTTTGCAAAATAAACTGCATCGGTAAGAATTGTTAAACGCCCTACGTTTTCTCTGACTCACCCGGTCGTAGTTAAAGTTGACATTCAACAATTTCATGTGCTCAAGAAAATTACCATTTTGTATGTAAACAATGTCTAAAAATTTCAAAACGAAGGTCAATTTGACCTCTGTGAAACACACTTTTCTTTTTTTCAGCTGTTCAATGCTGACAACGAAAATGCGAGATCACCAATGAAAAGAAGGGGAATCTTTTGCAAATAAATTTAGAAAACCTTGTAAAAATTACTAAAAATAGGCTTGTCAAGATTTCATTGACGAATTTCAGCGATTTTGCAATAATGAAATTCCGTTTTTCGTCTTCCAGTGAATTGCAATGCACGTATTTATACAAATAATTCTCACTGCTGATGTGACAAAATGTAAATCCAAAAGCAACCAACTGTGCAAAATGTCCAGAAATCAATCTAAATTTCATATAATGCCAATAATCACGAAAAAATACCTGAAATTTGGTTCCGTAAAGGTGGACGATAAACCTTTATCAGGAAGACAAAACAATGTCAATAGTCTGCTTCATGCTCTTCTGCTGCTTTATATTGGAAGACATTGTAAACAGGGTATCTCATATAATGTAGAATTCAGCGAAGCGAACATGTCTAGAGCCTAAACAACTAGATTTAAGATTGATGATCATCGATCTCAAATTGCATTTACTTTTCAGTTCTCTTAGCTTGTGATATTTGCAATCTTATCTTACTCTCACGAAGATTCATCTTTGACTGATCTATTTGATTGCCAATTCAACTGTCTTCTCATTCTATTTTAAACTTATTGTGAAAGCGATCATAAGATTGCTGGGAATAATGTTGACGTGTAACTTTTACATGTGAGAAAATCGCTCGCTTCGCTCGGAATAATGTTACTGCACGGAGTTATATCTCAAGTCACAAAATGTTACTTCTCAAGTCCCAAAATTATCTCTATCTAATACAATCTAAGATCTACATAACTCAAATTTTCAATCTTCCCGACTTAAGGTTCATCTAGATCTAATTTTGACGCAAATTTCCTTACTAGACAATTTGAATGAAACTGATGAAGACTTGACGATTGTTTCTTTTTCCTCGTGCTGAAAATGCTCTTCATCAGTTACCACTACCCTAAGTCGATCGAAATAATCCTCATTGTTTACCATGAATTCTTCAGCTTAAAAATACATCAATTTCTACTTTTAAATTTAAACAAGCTGAGAAATACATCATACATATTTATCAGCCTTTGTAATTCCAAAATTATATTATTCCTCATTGCCCGTACGTATAAGCTGTGCTTTCTCTGGTACACCAGCTCTTTCCAAGAGATTTGGACCTTGACACAATTGTGCAGAGACGAATGCTTCGTCCAATCAGTAATATATTCATAGCTATCTGCAGATATTAATCCTGTTTTACATTCTGTTCGTTAAACTCGAGGAAAAATATAGAACTTGGTTCATGAACCACAACGCTAAATATTTCCTTGCGTTCGGGCTCGTGTTTCATGTCAATGGAGTTCCACTGGACACTGTTCTAATAGTTTCCTTTTGTAAGCTTTCTTTTAGATCACAAAACAGCATTGTGTACCACAGAACGTTGCTAGAAACTTCTTTCAGCTATGTGTTGAGGAAAATGGGCATACAATAGCACCCATTTGAGCACCAAATGATAGCTAATCAGACTGTGAACTGAGAATTGTATATGACTTGAGTGACCAGACAGAACATACCAAATTTATATTAACAACATTAACTCTGTTTTTGAACAAGAATTTTTGTTGCAAATGTATACATGTAGCTTTCATATTTATCACGAGTGGGCTGCTGTTGTGGTGTAGAGCCAGGGATCGGAATGACTTCAGATTTCTCCCAAATTTCATTGCGCTTGACTGGCGCATTAATTTTTCGGAGAGACTTTTGACACGAAGATCCTGGGTTCGATCCCAGGCAGGGGCACATTTTGATTTCCAATTGTGGTAGCCCACTCGCGATAAATATCATTTCAACATAAATAAATATCATTTCAATCTTATGCCAAATGAAAATGCATTTCAAATAGGCTTCATCGACCTCAGCACATCTCAAAATGATTAGAAAGTGACGTTGGTAAATAAATCACATTCTAAATGACATCAATATGATTTTGGAACTTTATTTCTGTTGTTTAACAGAAAATTCTTACTTTGGGAGCCTTTAGAACTTTCCAGAGAAGTTTGACCCAACAAAATATCATCTTATTGAAAAATTAATGCTATTATGGCTTGGAGAACAAAAGCGAGAAAGTTACTAACCTTGAAAAAGTCCAGCACACGTCAACAATATTGCCAGTTCAATCGACCCAGCCATGGTGAGTTACCTGCAAGTGAAAGCAAGAATTCTGTAGATAAGTCCTTCCAGCAAATTAATTGTTTTGTAACTATATTCCACCTGCCAACTTGGTTCAAAAGAAGGGCAATCTATTCAAAGCTCTTAAAAGTTCAAGAAAAAGTCATCAGAGCTGCTAGTTGAAGGTGTTTAGCATTGGACTACTTACCAAAAGTATAAGAAATCAATCTCCGTTGTTAAAATCGCTGCAACTATTCCTCATAAAGATATTATAGCTAGTTTAGATCATAAGTAACAGATATAAGTGTCCTGTTAAAATAATGTGAACATAAGACCAAGCTATGTTCTTTGGAAAGTGCTAGTTAAATATATACTTACCTTCTGTCACTTATCTCTCTTGAGATAATAATCTGACTTTTTGTCTGCCAACTTTGAAAGCACGTCAGCACATTTCTATTATCCACCATGGTCGGCGTGGGTGTGTTTCATTGATTTTGTTTGCGGGATGATTTTCTACGTTTGCATTTGTATAGTGGTAGTTACTAGTTACTGCAAGTTGAACAGGAAGAATTCTGGGGATGTTTTCAGTTGAAAAATATTTACAAGCAACTGTGGGCTACTGGCGTTCAAGTTCATGTTCGCTTCATGCCAAATTAGCAATGAACTTGATATAAACAGTTGCAATGCATAAGCCTTGAAGGTTTATTATAAACATAAAATTATATGGGTGATTTCAGAAAAATTCAACCCACCTTTATTCGAGATTTTTTAGGAAACAATTATATTTGAATCAATCTTGTGCATGCCATCTAAAAGTACAATCTGTCTTCTTTCCAATGAGATCCAAGTTGAGCGTATTGATTGAATTATTCATCATTGAATTTACTTTTTTGTAAGTATGACCTATTTCAAATGCCGGAAAGTGATAGGACATTTATAGAGAAGAAAACCCATCTTTGTGAGAGCTCATTTTACCATCCTTGATAAATGCATCAGATGGGAATAAATTTGCCTTTTCCTTTTTAGGACATCACCTCAAGTTCCTCTAGGCCTCAAATGTTTTGACAAAGTCTGTTTTTTCTACGGTAAAAGGGTGTCAATTTTGTTCTTACAGCATGCTGCATTTGATATCTGCCATATGTACTAAAACATCAATTAAATAGACGATTGCGCTAAAGATGGCGGCGAGGACTTTTTTACCAAGATGCACTGCGTTCTTTAATCGAATTGCTATAAAATCGTTAAAGAATCTTTATTAGAACGCAATGCATCTTGGTAAGAAATTCCTCGCCGCCATTTTCTAGCGCAATCGTCTATTATTTATCCTCTAAAATGAAATGAAGACTTCACGACGAAATTCTGATTGAAAAAATGGAAACAACGAGGGAACATAGTGAAGTTCCTGGAACTATTATCAAGAATCGTTGGTTACTGTTCTCATTTGTTGTTTTTGGGACAAGAGGTTTGTCAACTGGTGAAATTCAGGTGACGCCGTTTTATATTTTATATTTAGAAGAATTTCATATTCCTCTCGGATTTCCAAAAAATCGAATAAAACATTTGTGCGATGCTAGGCCTGTGACCCATCGTTCCCGCTGTTAATGCTGTGCGTGGAAACTGAGCAAATGACTCAGTTGATTTTTTTTTTAGGCAGGGGATAATCCTAGCTAGTCACATTGCAAACCCTGATTATCTTTGCTGTGAAGAAGTCCTTCATGGCAGGGCGAAATGTAGGCATAAAATTGATTCAACCATTTGCTGTTGTTTTTGTTGTGTTGCGGTGTTTCTGCCTTTGATAATGGCTTGATAACGGGCAATAATCGAAACGTCATGCTTATTTCAATTCGCATCAAAATGCTTATATGTTACGTTGTTTACTTGTTTATCATTATTGTTCAGAGGTTGTGCCTTTTTTGTCAGACTATGAAAATTGGGTCACCATCACCATATTTTGGAATTATGTGGCAGCCTTCAACGTTGTTGAGTACCAAGCAAAAGATTTGCTGCTGTAGGCTCAACATTCATATAAAAATGTACCTATTGGCGTTACGAGACGACAAGCACTCCAACAGCGTAATGTTTTGGCACATGACTACATGAGGGTGTACCGCTCTTCCGCTAGGGCGTGCGAGAATGTCTATTAGGACAATAGCTGTCTTTTAGGGAGTTTTTTGTTATAATTTTCTGCGTCCTGTTGAAAGCAAATGATGTTGTGTTTGTGCCGACGCGTGCAAACAGCAAGACAAATATGTTTACGGGAGGGCGGCCCCCTTGGGCGGCTTCGCGCGTGAACGTTTGTCGTGTACACAACTAGCAACACAGAGCTTGTTTCTCCTTTAATTTGCCTAACTCGTTTTCGGTTTGTTGCCATTATAAATACTTATTATCGGAATATTGGTGCATAACGGCTTTGGTGTCAAAAACAAAGATAGATTAAAGCGTCCTATTGGGGCTGGGTTATCTCGGGTTGTGCGTTGGGAGTACCTCGATATTAGTAGAGGGCCGTCACCCTCGGGTCTTACCTGCTGTGAAAAGTTTGATGCATTTGATCTCAATAGAATTCAATTTGGAACATTGGTTGGACAGCGCAGCTTTACAAAAAATTGTCACATTAGAACCGCGACGAACATCATTTCGAGGGTCATGTCAGAGAAAGACACCGACATGTCCAATTAGTTAAGAAAAATTCAATTGTGATTATAATATTACTTATTAGACTAGGCCATGATTTTGTACGTTTCGAGACAAGCTTGTCTCATCTTCAGTTAAATAGGAGCTACACTTGCGAGCTTTTATAGTTATTCGAGAGTTAGTCACACTCTGATGATAACGTAAGTTTGAAAGGCCTCAGTGTGCTGAAAAATCTGTCTGTTTCTTGCGTCCGTTTCTTTCCTAGTACCTTTTATTCGAGAGAAATGCACCAAATACATAATTGTATTATCGATCATCGATTTCTACATACTAAGGAAAGTCCATTGAAATTCAATTTGAACTTGAATCATTTGAACCTTTCAAATCATTTGCATTCAATGATAACATCCATTGATGTTTCACATGTACTAACTCTCAGTTTTTGGCAAGGTGTCAAGAGTAGGTTATTGTGTATGTCACTAGGATACTAATATCGTGACAAAGCGAGGACATTTTTGACCATTACGCCCACCGGGCTAGCTGTTTCAGAGTCTCGGTCGCCTCCGTTTGATCTATTGGCCTTTCGACAGCAAACACGTCAATGTCGTCATGAAATATTTGCGAGGATGTTGCAAGTGCCTCATTTTCCATCAACCGCAATGTTTTGTTTGTTTGTCTGGTCGTTGTTGTTGTTGTTGTTTTATTTTCGATGTTTGTTTTGATCTGCAGGGATTTGCCCTGACCGCTCGATGAATAGATTCGTGGTCTGCCTCGGCAAGTAAAACTACTCAACATCCATTAATAAGCGGATTATTTACAAGCAAAAATGTTTCATTCAGTGATGGATTGCTATTAGTAGTAAATACAATTGGGGGCAAGTAAATACAAGATAGAGATAATTCATTTCTAATCAGGTGGTTCCAACACAAATGTTTGTCGTATTTTCACTGTTGTCCGTTTAATGTGCTCATAGCTTCAAATTAGACAAGCAAGAATTAACAAACTCAAAGATATCAGATTGGCCAACGAACCAGATTTGAAAGCATAATTGCCAGCCTGTGCAGGTCAGTTGGATGGCTGGACGAGCAGAGGCGAGCAAATAGTGGATCTAAGGCTGAAATCCGGGTCCACAAAAGGGGGCAAACCTCGACATGCAAAGGATAATAGCTTCGCTCATCTGCAACTCTCATTGTTGTGAATAGGTTGCAAGGATTATTTTCAGCAATTTTCTTACAATTTTCATCCGTTCATAAACACGGTGAGCATAAACCGAAAGGTACACATGATTTTATCTTAATAGACTCGCCATACTTTCATTGCATTGCGTATTTCTCCGCTTTCTGCAAGTTTCGAACCGGCAATTTTGAGTTTAAAACCCTAACTCCTCAGCAATAAATAAGTCCAAATTGGGGCTAACAAAGTATTGTTTGTGGGTTTTTCTCATATGAAATTATCGTTTTGCGTGGATGAGTTTAAACTATAACCGTTTTTAAATGCCTAATGCCCGGTTTAGTTCGTAATATGGGGTGAGCAAGGGCCTACGTTTTCTGTTGTCAGAAGCAAAAGCAAAATTGGTTAGGTTTTCACTAGCAGGCTCGTAATCGTATCGTGCAATTTGTTGCTACTGACTTGTGAAAAATGGCATCGTGAGGGCTATATGTACCTTTGCCTTTTGTATCTCGTGCTCAGCATATCATACTCGTATGTATCTGTGCTTATTGTTATGAAGCATTTTGTGTAAGCTTGTCAATCTAGCGATAATTGCCCTATCGATCGGGTGAAAAACAGCATATATATTCAATGTTAATGGTAAAGCCTAGGAGGGACGTGCACGAGAAGGCAGTCAGGTAGCCTTCAGCCTTAGTAAATTTAGCCCAGGCTCGTAAAATGCCATGGTGTAGATGTGAAAAGCCAACGAAAGCAATCTGTTGTTAGTGCTGCGCCCTGCGATATCGTATATCGTAGAGTGTGTTTTGCCTACTTGAGTTAAATCAATGTTGCTATTGCCATAGATAGGGCCGATGCCCAAGTGATATCAGCTGCTTACGATTATGCACGGCGTGTTGGATGCAAATTGCATCAGTTTAGCTGGGCCATCGGGCCAGTCGGGTGCACTGCACCAAAAGCATGCCTCGTGACGGCTGGGCCGTAAGCCTAGTCGGCGCACAACCTTTTATTTTGTAGGAATGGAACGCAATGAAACCAAGAAAAAGACTGTCATGTTGGAAGCTCTGGTATAAACTAAGCTGCAGTCGAGGAGCCGCGTGATGTGGATGTGATGCAATATGGTGTGCCCGGATGGCCGTGCCATCAGCCCAATGCAAATCGCTTATCGTTGTCATGTTGCTGTATTGTACACAGTGTAATTTGTGTCATCGTCTGTGCAGTGTCAATGTCGTGCACGATACAGGATCGTTTCAATGCTGTGTGCCCTAATACAGGGCGTGTCGGATGCACGTTGCATCAGCTGTTTGGCCGAAAGGCCTTGTCGGGTGCTTGGGCACCGCCGGGTGCTTAAGCACCAGCTGCATCTTTGGTGACAGTTAGGCCTTAAGCCTGGCCGCCACTTTTCGTTTTGTTTACCTTTTAGGGGTCATACACGCGGGCGCGTGCCTTGACATCCTGTCTTTTTTGTATATGATTGGATGATGCCTTATCGTAGGCTTGCTTTTTAATGCCTTATCGTAGGCTTTATACGTTTTTGTTCCAGATCTGCTTTATTTAAGTTCTGCTTAGGTAGGGAGAAGTTCGTCCAAGTCTTTTACGGTTGGTGATTGGGTGGAGCACTGCGTGCTCTTGTGGCCGGAATTCGTTATTCCATGTCTATCACCGACCGTAAAAACTACCGCTGTTCAGGCAAAAGGGCCTGGTGCACTCTCCTCCGCAGTCAGATTAACCTGTGGTGCGAGAGAGGCTGATGCACTGATAGCCCATTTTCCTGAGGTAAGTATTAAATGGGGGTTGAAATGCAATTTAAGCCCGGTTAATACGTCCTCGGGAGGTTTGCGGGGTTGTCCTTGGCTTGGATCCTGGTTCCTCGGTCCGTGTTTTGGCTGGGGCGTGGAACTGTTTCGCTGACTGGGATAAATGCCAGAGCTGTCTCATTAGTTGGGAAGGATGAATCATTAAATCAACAAAACAGGTTGCATTCATCACTAGGCGACTCATCGGACCACCCAAGGATAATTTGCGATGTCTCGGCCGGCACGTCTTATCTGTCGAGCTATAAACTCTGGAGTTATTTCAACCGACCTCATTCTCTAAAATGAAATGAAGACTTCACGACGAAATTCTCCCACCCTCCCTGTCCCTTCTTATATTTGGGTTATTGAGTTTATTGTTTTTTGGGTTAACTTTTTAGTTTTTCGGTTGTCCAGTCGGACTTCCTGACAGGTGCATTAGCCGGAATTCGTTATTCCATGTCTATCACCGACCGTAAAAACTACCGCTGTTCAGGCAAAAGGGCCTGGTGCACTCTCCTCCGCAGTCAGATTAACCTGTGGTGCGAGAGAGGCTGATGCACTGATAGCCCATTTTCCTGAGGTAAGTATTAAAATTCCATTAATGTATCCAAACTGTATATAATTAGTTAAAGGAAGATTTGTACATTTAGATGGTATATATAACATCTACTGAAATCTTATCATTTTTTCAAGAATTTCAATTATAGTTGGGTTGCGTTTGCTCTGAAACACCCTGTAGTGCTTCTTCCTATCAAGTGTTAGATTGACGATATTTCAATGCTTGCATGCATGATTGAAAGCTCACGAACATTCCGAAGTATATTCGCAACGAAGATTTTTTAACTTAACGGACAAATCCAGTGTTGGTATGATAGACGATAACACGATAGGATTATACTGGTGCCAGTCTACCTTTCTCGATCGTGCTATCAAGATGGGTCTCGACAATTCTAATCAGGTCGTAATTATAAACAGAGTTGTTTGCCTCGATCAGGGACACTCGGAAGAAATCATACGCACTAATGCTAATGTCGACCCAGTAACCTTTCCAATTGATTCATGCTCAGCCTGTCAAGCTGTCGGTAGATCTGCACCACCAGAGCCGATAAAGCAAGCTGAAATGCCCAAAGGACCATGGGAGACTTTGCACATTGACTTTTGTGGACCTTTGCCGTGAAATGAGTATTTACTCGTTTTAATCGATCGTTATTCTCGTTACCCCGAAGTGGAAATCGTACGTTCAACCAAAGCTGCCTGCGTGATTCCAAAGCTTGATAAAATATTTACAGTTCATGGTATTCCATACAAGATTGTTTCAGACAATGGATCACCATTTAATGGAGATGAGTTTGATAGATATATGAAAGCATTAGGCATTGAACACGACCCGGTTACACCTTATTGGCCACAAGCGAATGGTGAGGTGAACGTTTTAACCAGCCATTAGAGAAAATGTTACAAGCTGCAGTTGTTGAAGGGAAGGTGTGGAGACAAGAATTGAACAGATTTCTGTTACAGTATCGTACTACCCCACATTGCACTACTAAAGTAGCACCAAGTGAACTACTATTTAATCGGAAAATACGCGGTAAATTACCATCAATCGAGAAGAAGCTAGTCGTAAACAGACATAAAGAAGCACGCAAAAATGAAAAGAAAAGTCAAGCATATCACAAGACGTACGCAGATAATCGTAGAAATGCTAAAGAAAGTAGTATCAAAGTAGGAGATACTGTTCTTGTTAAACGGAAGCGTCAGAACAAGCTTACATCTCGTTTTAACAAAACGCCTTACTTACACCGTGGTTTATTGCAAAGGAACGCAAGTAATTGCAGAGAACAATCAGAAACATCGAGTGAAAAGAAATGTTTCTCATTTGAAGAAGTTTGAGAACACCGTCGATCGTTCAGAAGAAACAGAGAGTGAATTGGAAGACGAACTTGTCGGAAATAGTAACGAGCTCGAGAACGAACACGAACACGAACGTGAACACGAACCAGAACGAAGAGGTAGGCCTAATCGTTGGCCACAAAAGAGCATGTAGACCGCCTGTACGTTTTGGACATTCCTTTCCATCGAATATAATTCCTTGAAGACATTATTCAAAAAGGGGAGTGATGTAATAAAGTGTATATAGAATCATAGTCACATGATAGATTGTACGAACTGGATATGGACTACCTGTGCAGCCAAGACCTTT
>REGL01000062.1:174301-185814 GCA_004194395.1 Aurelia aurita complex sp. Pacific
AGGACCCTATTTATGTCAGGTCTAAGTCTTCCAGCGAAATGCCTGAGAACAAAAGCATTTCCTCCGACTCGGAAAATTTACGGCTTGCCCCCCCACTCAAAAAGCTGAATTTCCGCCACTGTCTGGTTGGCGGGGTTCGGAGACGGCGGTGGCCATTTACAGAGGTGGTTCATAAAAATACACTTTCTTGACGTTTTTATAATTATCATCTATTCATTATTCATTATTGATCCATACCGGCAAGATATACCGGTATATCTCTAGCTTGGCAGGGTTCGGCTGGAAACCTTAAGGTCCTGCCATTGAACCCCTGGCTACGAACTGCAAACAAACTATTCTCATTCATGAACTTTATACTCAACAATACCATACCGCTTTGCAACATTTTCCACACGCTGATTGGCTCGAACTTGCGTGCGTCAATACATGACATTGTAAACAAGTGTCCACATATTTGATGCTCAATAACCTAATTAGATATTTGCTTTCGCGGGTACTCAGTGGGTGTTCTGGAGACAGCAAGGATTAAAACCTTTTTAGGGCCTGTTCATATGGAGAAAGTTTCCCCGGCATTTTCCCGTTTCACCGGGAAACTCGCTCAGCCGAGGTAATATTCCTTGACCTTTCATATGAGAGAAGTTTCCCCGGCAAGCCGGGAAAATAAACAATAGCGCTTTGTCTCTGACGCCAAAGGATTCGAAAGGATTATCGATAAACAAAAGAAGTTTCCCCGTCTAGCCGGGAAAATGTGTTCATATGGGAAAATATTTCCTCGGCTAGGCGGGATCCCGGTAGGGTTCAAGCGAGATCTCGGCTAGCCGGGGAAATGTTTTCTCATGTGAACGCTCGCTCTATATTATGTGATAAAGCTATATGAGGCGAGATCTCGGTTGAACGGGAATCCCGCTTCACCGGGAAAATGCCGGGGAAACTTTCTCCATATGAACAGACCCTTAGACCAAGTGAATTCCAAATCCAAAGCCCATAATGATGCTTCCCAAAATGGTATCTAATACAACAATACACGCGAAAGTTGACCATCCTACATTAGCTCAATCGTCTATTGATATTAGCATTGCTTCTTGCTTTGGCATCAAGAATTACTCTCCAACATACTAGTAAAAATACAATAACGTTGCATGCTTCCCAAGCGCTTTCTGAGGATAAACGCTTCGCAATCAGGTGAAAGTCTTTCAATATCATACTGGGGGAAGATTTTTAGCTCAGCTGAAAAACCGTTAGAACTATAAAAACACTTTGTTTCTCTGTAAATCGGAAATTAGCAAAGGGAGTCTTCCCCAGAATGACTTCCAAAATTAATATCACATGTAGGAATACAGATTTATTCAAGAATACAGCGATGCTCAATTTAGAATGATTGATTGGTTTTTGACAAATCTACGGCTCCCTGCCAACACTCCAATGTTGAATATCATCCTCGTATTATTAACTACAACGTATCACTTTCCAACCCGACTGAAAATGAAATTCTCCATCTTTATTACCATTTTTCTCTTGGTATGTCAATGATTTGATTAGTGACTGTCAGTGCCCAAATCTAAATATCTTAGCTTCATTTCAGAAAATGCAATGCCACCGAAGCAAAAGGCAGAGCTTTTCCACGTCATATAGATTTGAGAAGCCGTCTTATTCAAACAATCAATTTTCTGACGTGGGTTATGATAAATTCCATTAAGGTATGCAAGGCAGCACTGTTTGAACCACCAACCACCGTTTAGGTCTTCTGCACAATTTCCTCTGGCATTTCTATCATTGTCGCGATCTGCTGTCGAGAATTCCATTCTATCAAGACTTTGATAGCCGTTCATTCCCGATGGCGTCATTGAATCTTGCAGTGTGCTGGCACTGCTATAACCACTGAGCGAAAGCATATAATTAGACATTTCATCGCCGACTCTGAAGTGATGATATTCTGCATAGTGAACCTCTATTGGTTCATCACTAAATTTGATATCAATTCGCAACATCGCTTGTCGTTTTTGATTTGTAAAACTGTATAGACTGTCAAGACCAAGCCAATAATTGCTTAAAGGGTTTCCAAAACCTTTCTTATATTCATTCCATCCCCTATTAAAGCTTATTGAATTATCAGTTCTTCTTTGAAATACCAGCCAACTATAGCCATCACCTTCTACATCACAAAATACAGGTCGTACTCCTTCTGAATCGGAATGCAACTTTACTCTGTACACTCCACTGGATAAAGCTCCAATTCTGCGGACACTGTGACAATTGGGCCATGCTAAAGGAAAATAAAATCGTTTATGAAGTTCAGATGCACTAAAAACGTCATCCTTGCATGATTAATTGATAAATCAGTTTGGTTAATTTAATTCCTAAAAGGTAGATTGATATGGAATCACTTTTCGTGCTGATGACAAATTCACAACACTGAGAAAATCCTGCATGGTGGGATGAAATAATGGCAATTTGTAGATTTGTGGAAACATCGAAGGGAAAGTGAATTGAACTTACACCGTCGCTGCAGGTAGGTCAACTTCAAATCTTTATGGTAGCTCTCTTGAGCAACGCAAAGCAGTGAAATCGAAAAAAAATATTAAAGAGATGAGATGACATCAGCAAACAACTTTTGCGCGCTTTTTGGAAAAGCTTGGTCCAAGCTCCCTTTTTTTTCAAAGTATTATGCAAGACCGTTGCGCAACCCGGAATCCATAGTGGTCGGACCAGGGAGACGGTACTTTAAAGGATATCATAGATGAGAGAAGAAGAATACTTACCTATGAAAAGATCACTGTCTTTTTCAAAATCTTTGTTGCTACAAGGTTCGCAAGGATGTCCAGAACAATAGCAAGTATTTAGACAAAATGCATCTTTTCCAGCAACGGGTAAGCCGTGACAGTTTCTGTCAATCTACAGAGGAAACATAACAATTCAAAAACCGATCAAGTGGTATAGTGAATTTAACTATACTTTCATGGTCATCAAATTTATATAGTCAGACTGCGCAATGAAACCGTTTCCAAGCTATGCCACATCTTTAATATCCACTCTTATACCCAACATTGACAATAGACACGTCTCAAAAGCAGTAAATGTATCTGTAGTTTCAATTATGTAACTTCAATTTCTATATCATGTGAAATTCCATCCTTTTTAGCACTTAAAGGAATTGAGTCATGTTAACCCTATCCCCCCCCCCCTAACCAAACTTTTATTCCCCAATACTAAAATGTGCCATGCAGGATGCCAAAATTCTGCTACTTTGACTTTATATCTATACTGTATCGAATGATGAAACTTTCAAGATTCTAAATGTAGCACCGTAACCATTGCAACCAATCTTTCACTGTGTAGTCAACAAAATTTGTATACTTTTTTTTAATTGTTGCAAAAATTAATCTAAAATACATGGCAAATTATGCCTACACGTGTATTTGATCATATCCAACTCAATTTGATACAAAAAATTTCAATTTAATGCCTCATTTCATTGTTTCAATCATGTTGGTAATAATCATAATAATCATAACTTAATATGATCTTACTGTCATAGGAACAAGAACAAAAGAGATAATTTTATTCAATTACGTGATTTTAATTGTTTGCATCCAAGTCCATCTATTTACCAAGTCTAAAGATTATAGCTACTATAACAGCGAAGAAAAAGAGGGGGGGGGGTGGAATCCACCCCTCCCAAGGTATTGACCGCTTCAAAAGTCCCAGGTGAGATAGGGTTAAATAGACTAGTCTGGGCATAACCAAATATCAAGAATCTGCTGACTCGTGGTTTTCTATGCTACATCTGTTATACTCGTACGGTCTTCTTGTTATCCACTATTCACATTAATAAGCACACAACTTGGGTTCTTTGCCAGAAGGTTTCGAGGCGACTAGGCGACTAAAAACACAATAATTGAGAGAAAACGCTTTTCTATTTTCCAAACACAACTCACAACTCAAACTTTTACAACTCATGTCCCCATTGGGACTCATGTCAATGCGAACTCAACTCAACTCAACTTCTTGGCACGAGGCGGCCTCTCTTTCAAAATCTAAAACGAGGTTGATACAAAATGGCTACTTCAATTACTACGTTTCATTCTCTTAGTGACCTTAGTAGCAAAGCACAGACAAATATGGAAACTTGTGGTAGACCGTGCAGTGTCCGCTACGGACGGAGGAGCGTAAAAGAGAGAGAGAGAGATTCAGTCCCTTACACATCTGATAGGCTAGCATTCCTATGAAATGAATGTTTAGTAATGATCACATGAAACGCGTTATGTTACAATGCAATCAACTAACCAATCAATCAACATCGTTATTAATTTGTTAATATATTTAGCTTACAAGCTGGCTTGGGACACAACAAAAAGGTATTGATAACTATGGAGCGTGGTTTGCGTCTTTATTACAATACTACTTTTTGTATGGAGATTGATGAATTTATTTGACAATTAAGCATTTTTATGATCTTTCTTTCACTTTCGGATGACATATGGTTTATCTTATGCCTTTCACATTCTTGATGACATATGACATTTCGTGTGGTGTTTTTATTTCGTATGACATTACCCCCTGTTATTCATACCCTTTCAAATTGTCAATGACATATGACATTTCGTGTGGTGTTTTTATTTCGTATGACAATTACGTGATGCATTTCTGCATGACATGATGCATTTCTGCATGACATGATGCATTGCGCGTTGGCGGGAAAATCAAGGGCTGTGGACCACGTGAGGTGACGGCCTACTCATATTCACAATCTGTGCAAATCCGTCAAAGTCAAGGAAGCATGCCAAACCATCGCCAACTCNCACATTCTTGATGACATATGACATTTTGTGTTGTGTTTTTATTTCGTATGACATTACCCCCTGTTATTCATACCCTTTCAAAGTTTCGATGACATATGACATTTCGTGTGGTGTTTTTATTTCGTATGACAATTACGTGATGTATTTCTGCATGACATGATGCATTTCTACATGACATGATGCATTTCTGCATGACATGATGCATTTCTGCATGACATGATGCATTGCGCGTTGGCGGGAAAATCAAGGGCTGTGGACCACGTGAGGTGACGGCCTACTCATATTCACTATCTGTGCAAATCCGTCAAAGTCAAGGAAGCATGCCAAACCATCGCCAACTCCGGGGGGGAGGGGGTACTTGGTATACGAAAATGCAGGGGAGGTGCCACTAGAAAATCTGAAAAGGCACCCTGTTCCGGAGAAAATTCATAAAAATGCTCAATTGTCAAATAAATTCATCAATCTCCATACAAAAAGTAGTATTGTAATAAAGACGCAAACCACGCTCCATAGATAACTGAAATTAAAATACGATATCTTTTTAATCGTTTATGTCCATTGGAATGTCTGAACTGTTTTTTCAACTGACAATATTTGTCAGTTGGTGGGAAAAAACAAGCTTTTTCAACTGACAATATTTTTCGCAGCAGAAAATGAAGTATAAAATGAAGTTTTGCAGTGATTGTTGCGTTTGCCTTATTCTCCCTTGTAAAATACAATGTATCAAGTTACAATATGCTCGTTGTTGGATCCACCAAAAAGGACAATCCACCCCGATAATCCATGACAAATGGCACACCAGACTAGACCGGAGGGACCGGGGACCTACTGCAGTCTTTTTTGTTTGTTTGGAGTTGCACTTACATTTCAACATTATCGCATGGGTCACATGATACACGACAGAGCAGGTGCCTCAACGCCTTTACAGGGAACGTGCAATGGGAAATAGGTTTCTCAGTTCGAATAGACCTAATCGGCTAAGGTTTGTTTTACCCATTTCAAGCTACCGGGTGAGTCAGAAAAAGAATCCCCCCTTGGGAGGCCACTGCTCCATGAATATCAAAGCAATAATATTGAAAACTGTCTTGTTTTATTACCAATATGTTCAGATGTGTCAACAGGACAAAGAAACGCCTACACATGTAACTGTTTCCCCTCGTGAAAAGATGTGCAAGCATGTGTAGAAATCATCAAATACAACAGCAACAGGCTAATTTTACACCTGCATATGCAGCTCTTAGGTTAGCTAACTATCTCCATGCAATGCTGACGGCACTTCACACAGTGTGGAGTCAATTCGAGAGTGGGCAAAAGACCGTGCTTGATTCTCCTCAGATCACCCAAAGAGCTCTTTGAATTTTACAGAATCTTTTAAGAAACTAGCAGATGGGGGCAATAAGCAATTGCAAAATTCTTTTTCACACATTTTAGGCATATCTGAGTGACAGAAACCAAAAATTTTGCTCGCTTTGCTGCGCATGTCAACGAAGTTTTCCGTTATCTATCGAGTGAACTTCAAATCTTTGGATAATTTATATGAAAGACGTTTTGGGCAAATCCTCAAAAAAGAGTTCTAAATGAAATGTAAAAAGGGCAATTCTAAATATTCCGTAGGATCACCCTGATAATCCTTGAATAGCACCGGTTCACGCTGCTTTTCGTATTGGTATAATTGTACAATTTTGTTTGCCCCGGAAAATGGGCCTTAGTAATGGTTTGGCTCACCAGTAAAATTTTCTCAAAAGATGCCTTTGTTTTACGCTGGTATTAGCTTGCCCTTTATTTGTTCGAATTTGTAGATTTGTTTCGTTGTGAGATCGAGGAGCGAGGAGTCAACTTAGTAATTTTTGTAATGCGAGGAGGAAACAATTGGAGAAAAACGTATATGCAGGAGTGCTGATGGTGCTAAATGTGAGGTGGGGAGGAGGGGTTAATTTTTTGACCCCATGTGCACCACCCACTAAGGCTTACGCGCGGTCTTGGTAAAGCACTATGGCAAGAAAAGGGCAGCACGGGATGTTATGAATTTTCATTTCATTTCATTTTTATTTATTTCAACAGGGTTATACATTTAGTAGAATTAAATACACTGATTTTCAATGTGCCCTGCTTAAAAACCTAACTAACCTAATTACATGAATAAATTACAAAGCAACCTGTATTACAAAGAAAAAGAAAAATTTATATACAATATGTTCTGGTTAGAAAAGAAAAAGTTTGATGCTGTACGAGAACTTTCACACCCTTTGATTCTTCAAAGCTTGTTTCAGCAAATTTTTGAAAGTGGCCAGTGAAGGGGCACTTTTTATTTCTGTGTTAAGTTTATTCCACACAGTTACACCTCGATATGAGAAACTACGTTGCCCGTAAGAGGTTGTAAAGCGAGGTATTCTGAGATCCGTGTCGGTATTACGGAGAGACCGTAAATTGTTTTCCGACAGTTTTGTAAACATTAGCTGCATATATTCAGGAACTAAACCATGGAGAGACTTGTAAACCATAGTTGCAGTTTCAAATTCTATCATTTCCTTTATAGTTAACCACCCTAGCCTTCCAATCAAAGGAAGAGATGATGCATCATATGAGCTGTTAGTAACAATTCGTGCGGCACGGTTTTGTAGCTTCTGCAGCTTATCGAGCAGGGTTTCTCCACAACAACCCCACACCGAGCAGCAGTTTCTGAAATGTGGTTCAACTATACTTGTATACATGTTTTTTACTATTTCCAATGGGAGATATTTTTTAGCATATTTAAGCATGCCCATTGCTCTGGCAATCTTACCTACAGCAAAAGATATGTGTTCTCTCCACTTAAGCTCGGAATCAATGTGAACGCCAAGATACTTATTTGATCCAATTATATCTAGGTTGTCCTCATTTATATGGAGATTGATCTCAGGATCTCCATTGTCCAGATGATGTTTCTTCAAATTACTCGAGGAACCGAGGATCATACTTTGCGTTTTGGCTACATTAAGGGAAAGTTTATTACCTTCCAACCAAAGCTGAAGCCTCTTAAGGTCTGAATTAACTGCTTCATTTATCTCGGCTATAGATTTTGATGAGTACGAAATGCTTGTGTCGTCAGCATACATGGTCACTTTTGTGCTTTGCAACGCACAGGGCAAATCATTTATGTATATCAAAAACAGTAGTGGACCGAGACACGAACCTTGCGGTACGCCACAGTTCACGTTTCTATTTTTGATGTATGTCCATTTACTTTACAGCATTGCTTACGATCCTGTAAATATGATTTAAACCAATCCAGCTCCCCTCCCCGCACTCCATAATGACAAAGCTTTTGAATGAGAATTGCATGATCTACAGTATCACAGGCTTTTTTCAAGTCAATAAATACTACAGATGAAAGGATTCCTTTGTCAAAATCATGGTACCAGTCATCATTACTCTTCAATAAGCACGTCAAAACCGAGTGCAGGGCCCTGAAGCCGGATTGATGTGAGTAGAACAACTTGTTATCGTCGAAGTAGGCGTAAAATAGGTCGAAGATTGTCTTCTCAAAAAGACGTGAAACAACAGGGAGCACGGATATAGATGAATGTAGCTGCAAGATCAAATCAACCTTGTTCCCAGGGCCTTTTCGTCTCCGTCCCAATGTGACAAAAGGCCCTGGGGGCGAGGTTGAGATCAAATGAGTTTACTTTAATCCCCTAATGTCTATTCCCGCAATTTTGAGAAACAGGGTTGCTCCTTTAATATGCTCAAATTTCCAAGTAATTGTGACTATTTCAGGAAGTGGGTTGGTTTAAACGGTACTCAAATACATATACAATTAGAATGTGACGAAAATGATAATTTTTTTGTCTGAATGGTTACAGTAGCCTTGAAGTGTAAGGGAGACCGGGGTCAATTGTAGCACTTTTTGGAAAATCAGCCATATCGTCTAAACAATGATTAATTGCGCTCTTGAAGGTTAATGATATTGTAGTTGCATCCCTTGGAAAAAACTAGACATTAGTTTCCTTCACATGGAACCAATTTTTGTGATGCTGTGATAGTTTTAAAATCAGTGGTCAAGTCTAACAATAATTGCAACAGATGATTCTAGCTATCTCAGATGATTATTGCACGAGTCTGTCAGATTATTCATGGCTTTAAAAAGAACAAGTTGAAAATAAGACATGGTTTTCACTTCTTTCTAAATTTGGGTGCATCATTTCAATTGAGAAACAAATGTTTTTCTTTTACCAATTTCAACTTTTAAGTCGTTAATACGGCATGGATGCATATTGTTCGACCAGATTAGAAAATTAATCAAAACCAAACCATTTTAGCAGCGTGTTACAATTGCCCCTGAACTGGTCAGCTGTCGTTATTCTCAATTTTCACATCTCATAAGCTGTTGAACTTCAAAGTTTTAGCGTAGTTGCTCCTAAATGGATGTCTTGTCCGTGATGTGAAAATGAAATATTTTACTAGAAAAAAATAACTAGTTTCGAGAACAAAATTTCTTGAAACAAGCACATTTGTACTTGTCCGTGTGGTAAGCAAAAAATCTCAGTAAAAATTCTTAGTAAGAATATTTGTACTTGGTTAGTAAAATAAGTGTTTAAGTCTACTTATTTTGAGAAATATTTTTCCAGTTTCAAGCAAATGATTGATTAATATTTTTACCTTGTAAGTAATTGTTTGCTTGAATCTGGAAAAATATTTCTCAAATTAAGTAGACTGAAGTACCTATTTTAAGAAAATTCTTTCCTGTTTTAAAGGTTTTAAGCAAACGATTACCAACCAAATAAAATTATTCTAATTAAGAATTCTTACTAAGATCTTTTTGCTTACCACATGGGCAAAAGAGTGAATGTGCTCATTACAAGAACTTTTTTCCCTGAAACTTTTTTTAAATCAACGCCAAAGGAACCTTTATTCTGTATGAAGCTCTTTTCTTACTGTAAGAGTCTGAAAGATGAAATTCATTCATCTTTGAAAATGAAAAAAATGAAAATCACATTTTTGTACTTTTCTGCAAGGCATGAGAGTCAGTGTTATAATTGTCCCGTGTTACAACTTTCCCCGGTCTCCTCTACTTGTTAATACAAGTGCAAGAGAGTTGAGCAGGAAAGACACTCATCCCACAGATGGAAACCAAGGCATGCAGCGCTACCCACCACCCAAACGAAAGCAAGGGCCAGCAAGGTTACGCCCGTCAGCAAACAGGATCACCCGCCCGCCAATCGCACCAGCTCCACCCCAAAGGACAATGCTGGTGCCATAAGACAAAGCCTAGAAAATAAGCAAACGAGCTAACGAGGGAGCCACCGGACAACACCACTGACCACCCCCTGCCTAGCAGAGGAAGCACCAAGCCAAAGGTGCAGCCACCCATCTGAACACCAGAGACTAGATAAAGTTGATTTTTTTACGTTGGTCCAGGGTTTCTCGTTAATTTTGGCCGGCAGTACTCATTTGTTGTATCAAGTCTGAAGGATGTAAGAAAACAGAAGCTCTTCAAGGCAAAAAATTGTTAAGGTGCATGAATAAATTTAAGTTGAAGAAAGTGATAAAACAACCAACAAGGGTAACAAACAGAACAGAGTCTTTGATTGATGTATTAATGGTGAGTGATGCAGAGAAAGTAATCAAGGCTGGAAATTTTTCACTGGTATACCGGGTGCGCCCTATGCACGTTTGGCAGGCCACCATAGATCGTACACTGGACCGATTTTGGAGATTTACGACTTACTCTTTAGCAGAAAGCCTAAATTAGATTCTAGAGCTTTTTGCAAATTTTTTCGTTTTCAGTTTTTAGAGCTAGAAGCGAGTTTCTTAAAATATTCGTTTTCGAAAAAATTGAAAACGATAAAAAACGTCGATCAAATTTAAAAGATTCAACATGACTGAACAAAGAGAAAACGTTTTCAGGGCGATTTGGGGGTTTAGTACGAACTCTCGTACAGCAGATTACAACTGGTCGATTTCTAAAGCGAAGCTCACCACGAACAAGTTCTCTCTTTTTCCATTCATATGTCGATTCTTTAGAAAACTTGATCGATGTTTTTTGATCGTTTTCAGTGTTTTCGAAAACTAAAATTTGAGGAAACTCGCTTCTAAGCTCTAAACACTGAGAACAGAAAAATTTGCAAACAATCTTAGAATCTAATTCAAGTTTTTTACCAAAGATAAAGTCATGAATCTTCAAAATCGGTCCAGTGTACGATTTATTGTGGCCTGCCAAACGTGCATAGTTTATTTTGGCGCACCCGGTAGCTGACAATAATCTCCGAAAACAGCTTTCAGAATCTGTGATGATAATGGTCATTGACCGGAAAAGATGTGATGCATTTAAACTCAAAGAAAAGATCAAATAAGCACCATGGCATTCTTGTAACTTCTTTGAAGACATATATGATAATAACTGGGTGATGACTTCAACATATAAAGATATCAGTAATAAAAACCTCCCAAAAAGAAGGCAAAAGTATGAAACAGCTCTTCTGCCCTGGATGAACTCTGCTGTTAGAAATGGACAAGGAGAGATACAAAGAAATAAGAAATAATAGAGTCACTCAAGAACTATGTATATAGCTGTATTTATGTATGTATGTGTGTATTGTAGCAGGACCGTCGAGAGGGGGGGGTAGCCAGGGTAGTTACCAGGGGGCCCGGGGCCTTTGGGGGCCCGCAAGAAATAAGGTATGTATCTTTTCTTTGTTGTAGTTTTCTTTCGGGAACGATTTCAGGCGCGTTAGC
>REGL01000062.1:194279-215071 GCA_004194395.1 Aurelia aurita complex sp. Pacific
TCATAAGCTGATTCGATATCGTATGGTGGTACATGTTTGCGCTGATGGGTGCTCAAGGCTTATAATATATGCACACTGTGCCAGCAACAACAAAGCAGAAACTGTTCTCGTGCAATGTTTGAAAGGTGTGAATAGCTATGGTCTACCGTCTCGTGTTTGTAGTGATCATGGCTTAGAAAACCTGAAGGTAGCACAATTCATGTTGGAGCAAAGAGGTAGCGAAAGAGGTAGTATGTTAACAGGCAGCTCCGTACATAACTGTCGTGTAGAGAGAGCGCACAGAGATATTTATGCTGGAGTACTTTCTTTCTTTGCTATCACATTTTGTGAATTAGAGGATAATGGCTTGCTGGATCCCTTAAATGACCTGCATTTATTTGCACTGCATTACCCATATTTGCCCAGGATCAATGCAAGTCTCTCTGAGTTCATAGAGCAATGGATGCACCATGGATTGCGCACAGAAAATGGCTCATCTCCTTTGCAACTTTACACTGAGGGGATTCTTCAAAATGCAAATTCTGGACACATCGCGACTGACAGCATTTATTCAGAAGAGGAACTTTTCTACTATGGTGTTGATGGGCAAGGCCCATTTTCTCTTGAGGAACAAGATTACCAAGTAGCTGTTCCTGAAACAGACATACAGCTGACAGAGAATCAAGCCACACAGCTGTCTAATGAATGCAGTCCAATGGCAGATGATGGTAATGCAGGGAAAGACATTTTCGTGAACTGTCTTAGCATCATTACACGCTAAATAAGTTCAATCTTCAACCTCCTGTACGAAGCAGTCAGACCACATAGTTTAGTGGTATTCTTGTTTATGTGTTCAAGGGCAGCAACAATGTGAAAGATTAGAGGAACATTTTCTATCAAATATTGATTATATAAACAAAGTGATACGTATTCTAACTTGACATACGAGATGCGAGCCTCGTCCTCGTGTATGCTGAGGTGAAATATCTGCTCATATATATAATCAATAATGATAAAAATAGTCATCTTTTCTTTCACGTTGTTTTGAGATGTTCCTGCCTTGTGCCTTTGAACATTTTATATCACACACTTCAATGCAAGCATCTTCATTCAAGCAAGATCCAATGAGCAGCCTATCATTTTGCTCCCCTGGGGGGGGGGCACTACACATATTTTGGGTAAAAAGAAACTTGGTAAAATATTAAACTAGAAACTTGATGTAGAGAGGTTGGACGACAATAATACTAATATTTGTTTTAACACACTGAGGCCTTTCGGACTTGTGTCCTCATCAGAGTGTGATTTTGAAATTGCCATTTTTACTGATAAGGTCAGCCATACCGTTTTCCTCACTGTTCTCTATATCGTTTTCCCACCATTGAGTTGATCAGCAGTTGAAATCACCAATAACGATAACGCAAAATGGATTTTCAGCATGCATTTTGGATAGCATCAGCTCAAAATTTGTTGTGAAGTTATCAAATTCAGTCTGATTCTGGATTGGACTCCTGTAAACAACGGCGAAAAAGTACTTTTTCCTATCCTTTTGGATCTCATATACAATGCACTCGGGGAGGGTCACTAAGTCAGATCGGTTTTTTGAAGGAAGAGAATATTTGATTTAAAGCCCAACACCATCTCTTTTTACATTTTGTGGATGGTTTGCTTTAACCCTCTACGGCCCAGCGTCCCAGTGCGGTCCCAACAGCGAAAATACGACCAAAAATAAAAGTCACCCGATTGGCTCGAAATTAGGTACATTGTACAAGTTGGACCTGCTGATTTCAAATCTAGAGACCATTTTTTCTTAAATGGCACAAATTTTAAATGGAGCAAAATACTCTCCCAATTATCAAGAAGTAATGATGATTCAATTTTTACCATACTTGGTAAAAAGTATATTTTGGACGTTCTGATGTCATGTCTCACGACACCTTTATTGAAACCTTGTCACAAAAAGTGGCACAAAGTCCCTATAGCGGGACAGAATATTTTGCTCCACATAGACAAACGACAAAAAATTAAATTGATCCAATTGGCTTCAAATTCGGTATAAAGTACGAGTCTTTGGGGACTGGGTCGACTGATTGGCCTAATTTTTGGTGGAGAGACACGAGGAACATCATCAAAACAGAGAAAGACGATATGGAATATAATAAGGTTGTATATCATTAGTATCTTTACTTTTGTATATCATTAATATCTTTACTTCTTTTACAATCATACGCTGCTACCTGTGAAAAAATTAGCTTTACAATTAAAACATCACGTGATATCACTGCGCTCGAAAATCGATAGATTCGCGTCAGCAAAGCTCTGCATTCAAAAAGGCCTCAAACGTCTTCCATCGTTGAAAAGAAAGCTGACACAGATATTGAAACTTTTTAGTCACTACAAAATTGTTTTGATTTAACTCTTGAATGTGAGACAAGCAAGCGAACTATCTGGAAATATCGAATTTACGTTGGAAATAGCAGGGGTAAATTTTGCAACAATAGCAATTTTGTTTTGTTTACATTTTGACCACAGCCAATCAACGAGCTCCATTTTTGAACACGTGATCAACAATTTCCCGCGTCGTGATCGTTGGTAGTCGAAACTGTGGTAGACTTGCCCCAAGTCTATTTCGTAACTGTGAATAAGGGAAGGAAAGGGAAGGGAAAGGGAAGGGAAAGGGAAAAGCGAAAGTATACTTATATTTTTCGTAGTTTACTTTCAGATAGACTTATTACAGTTGACGAAATAGCCTAAAGTCTAAAGCTGTGGGGAAAACCATAGGAAAACTACCCCCTCAACTTTTGTTTGCCGCGAAAATAGACTTTTGAGGAACCTCTAGAAATTTTTAATCTGGACTGTCAGATAAATTGCCTAGCCAGGGTTGCTTGCCCATTGGTCTACCCACCTGTTTTTCGAGAAATGATTTTTTTAAACGTCGTCATTTCACGGACCTCTCGCTTCCTTTGAGGGGCCCAGTGCAAGGAAGTTAATCTTTGCCTCCTATAATGACAGAACGGCACTCCCAACGGCCGAAATCAATTCCAGACTAGAAATAAAAGCTCCGATACATTTAATTTTGATTTACACCAACAGAAGTGTTGCAGCAACTTATCATACATGGCCGCCAATTGGCCCTGTCAATAAAATGTGCATAACAAGGAAAATTGGCATGTAAGGGTTTCTCCTGAGAGCTTTGAAAGGAGCTTTTGCTCGTCTTCTTATTATTCAAAACTGGAATGAAACACTATCTGGTTGCATGAAAGCTTTAGGACAAAATTGAATATGATTTTGACACTGTGTGGCAGCATAAGAGAGGCAGAACATATGATGACGAAGAATTGGTACAATTTATCGAGCAATTTATCAGCAGCATGCTGTGTTTGAAAGCTTGATTTTGCAAACTTTATGTAGACTTTAGACTTGTGACGATGAGTCCCTTGTATCCCTGCGATAACCTTGCTGTTGACCGAAGCGCCATGCCATATTGAAGTCAAAGAGCACAGGGAAACAAGAGACTCATAGTCATAAGTCTATGTAGACTTATGACAGTTCGTCCCTTGTTTCCCTGCGTTCTTTGATTTGCTGATATCACTTGCTCAATAACCCGCTAGTTTAGGCCATTTGGACACTTTATAAGAGTATTGATATGAGTCCCCATTGAGCAAGTGATATCTGCAAATCAAAGAACGCAGGGAAACAAGGGACGAAATGTCATAAGTCTAGCCTATGACTACGATCAGTTGCTGACTGCTCAGATTATATGGGAACATAGCCCCCCTTATCTTCAATAAAAGTATTTGCAGCCAAGAAACCTTGCTCAGAAACATCCGGGGGATAAAACCTTNTATCACTTGCTCAATAACCCGCTAGTTTAGGCCATTTGGACACTTTATAAGAGTATTGATATGAGTCCCCATTGAGCAAGTGATATCTGCAAATCAAAGAACGCAGGGAAACAAGGGACGAAATGTCATAAGTCTAGCCTATGACTACGATCAGTTGCTGACTGCTCAGATTATATGGGAACATAGCCCCCCTTATCTTCAATAAAAGTATTTGCAGCCAAGAAACCTTGCTCAGAAACATCCGGGGGATAAAACCTTGATTTTCTGCGAGATTTGGGGGGCAAAACTGTTGTTAAATTTAGGCAGGTAAACAAGCTTCATTCCTTGTGATTTTATGATATACATACTGTAACCTATAATGCTGCGTTATTGCAGTACAACAACAGGAACAGAATAATAGCATGTTACCATGGTGGCAGAATGCTTAAATGATTTCGGAGCACAAGAGCACGAGAAGAAAGATACAGAGAAATCCGAGATAACAATCAATCATTTACGGTATGAAGTTCATTGTTCTTCAATTTAAAGAACAAATACAGTCGTGGCCAAAAGTTTAAGATCACATTTTGTCAACAACGTTTCTTGGCCTAGCGATATGGAACCCTACCACTCTGCCTATTTTACTCTCTTGGAGTTGGTTATGATCAACTTTCCATATAGATTCCAAATTTTGATGTTGTTTTTTTAATTTCTGCGCCATTTTGCTATGAAGTCACAATGAAATATATAGAAATTCTCGGAAATTGCACTGGTTCTGCCGACAAGGGGTGTGACTCAAAATTTGTGTTTCTCAGCTCAGCTGGATTTTACATCAATCTATGCACAGTTCATTTCTATGATTTTTTTTGCAAAATATCGAGACCCCACGAAGAATATTGCTTCAGGGAAAAAGGTAGTGGAGGGCCTTATGTCCACAGCTTTGGCCATAAGTTTAAGACCACCCTTGGAAAAGCGTGAAAAACAATCTGTGCTTGTGAGGTAAATGCCTGTGGTGTTCGATGATTCAAATAATGAAATGATTCTTGAACATTAAGTCAAATAACTATGTGATTTGTAACTTCAAGCTAAAAATCCAAGGGCTGGTCTTAAACTTATGGCCATAGCTGTGGACTGAATGCCCTCCTACCTTTTTCCCTGAAGCAGTATTCTTCGTGGAGTTTCGATATTTTGCAAACAAATCATAGAAATGAATTGTGCATAGAGTAGCGTCGCCCATTATGGCCGGTCACACATTATGGCCGGTCGCCCATTATGGCCGGCTGGCAAGAGAAATTAAATTTCAGGGGACTGACGACTAGTAATAAAATTGCAATTGCGCGGAATATCTTCGCTGACATCTGTTTTATCATGATTTGACCTTCACTGAAGTTTCAGTTCCTTTGCATTGAAACCCGACGAGATGGTTTGTACATATCTCTAATTGATTCTTTCAAGTATTGCAAATTTCACGATTCTATTTACATTCCTTCCTTCTTTTTCGTTCGCTCAGCACCTTGCGGTTAGAAATTTTTCAAATATGCTTCGATTTTTCAGAAGTCCTGTCTCTTGAAAGGAAATCTATAATGAAACCAAAGCAAAGTGACTTCTGATTCAGATTTATGGTTATGAAGTCTGAGTGCTGCTAATTGCTATTTTCGTCTCCCATTATGCCCATCAGTTTACCAGAGAAGTTTCCAATCCCTCCAAAATATTAAAATGCAACATTTATTTAAAAAAACACCAATTTGGGTTAAAATCTTACTTACTGACTTGGAAAATCATCGAAACCCGAAAAAGCGCAGCCTTATATTAACTCTATTTTCATTTTAGAAACTATGCCAAAACTCATCCATCCATGCACAAGAGATAAGGCCGGATTTAGAGCAACTCGAAGCATGTATTTCAATTGCCAAAACTCGAAGTTTAGGTTAATTCGTATTGATATTTTTGGGTTCAAAGTACCAAATGATAAACAAAGAACAGTAATTAAAGCTGTTTTTCTTATTAAAACTTTTTACCAGATAGTAGTGTTCATTGTTTCTCTTGC
The DNA here is from genome assembly GCA_004194395.1 of Aurelia aurita complex sp. Pacific. Lineage (NCBI taxonomy): Eukaryota > Metazoa > Cnidaria > Scyphozoa > Semaeostomeae > Ulmaridae > Aurelia > Aurelia aurita complex sp. Pacific. Next base: position 200,127 of record REGL01000062.1, read on the forward strand.
GGCCATAATGGGCGACGCTAGAAGAAAACGAGGTTTTTACCCCCTTCTGTAAAATCTTCTAATATTGGTATAAAGAGTTTACGCAAAAAATCAATACTCTGTGATATTTTCCTCCATTTGTTGGTGATATAATCTGGCTATTTGGTTTTTTCATTAATTGCTCTTTTTGGATCTAACTCAGAACTTCGCGACGACATGGGCATAATGGGCGACACCACCCTAGATTGATGTAAAATCGAGCTGAGTAACAATTTTTGGGGTCACACCCCTTATCGGCAGAACCACTGCAATTTCCGAGAATTTCTATACATTTCATTGTGACGTCATAGCATAATGGCGCCGATCTCTAAAAAACAACTTTAAAATGTGGAAGTTACATGGAAAGTGATCTAAATGAACTCCAATAGGTATCAGAGTGAAAGGGCGATGAATGCAACTGCCGATTATGCAAATTTTTTGTAGTACAGGTTGGGTTCTTGAATTGATCTTGTTTTAGATACAATCAAAACTCGCCTGTAAATATGTATCATATTGTATCATACGTATCTATAGATATCATTCATTGTTAAATTTATTAGAACTATTTTACTTTGTACTTATGATAATTATTTTATTTTTGTTTTAGTAGCCTAGGCATCAGTTAGATGCAATTTAGCTACTTTCAAACGCCTACTATAAAGAAATCTATAATAACAATAATAATAATAATAATGCATGGTAACTTTTTTAAGTTTTGGCTGGGAAATACAGAAACTACATGACTTCACCTAAATAACCCGGTTGAATATATCGTTATTGTTTCCTCTCAGAAATTCTGCCTGCTGGACAATCAATCAATCAATCAATCAATCAATCAATCAATTTAGACTTGCTACAGTCACAGGAGCGTTGTCTACTGAACTAAGCAAATCTAAACTCTTTAATCAACGCCAGAGATACCGAAATCACTGGGTTACCGAAAAACAAAGAAACATCCATCTGGTTTTCCTGGTTTTCAGATGAAGGCAAAGGTTATGCGCTGCTAGAAATTGTAAGTTGTTTTGAGTTTTTGATTGTAAATTTTTAATCTTTAGACTATGGTTGTGCTGTGTTTTGAATTTTCATTTTCCGCTAAGTGCCTGAAAGCCGCAATGCATCATACCATTCGAAATGGAAAAGATCATCTGAAATTCAAAACTAAATACGAAATGTACAACGCCGACTTACTCCGTATGAAATTTATAACACCATACGAAAATGAGTATTACGGCCATGCAAAAGTCAAATACCACTTACAATTAACCAACCCCATTGACCTCACTTCTTTGCATTCCGTGAGTCAAAAAAGACATTTGAAGATCGGCCTTGGGCTTAACTTTTAGCAGCTTTTCAGGGACGTAGGAAGCATCTCAAACTTGGAGGGGCACGATACTTCAAGGGCACCTTTTTCATTACCCTGAAAGGGCACTTCCTGAAAATAAAAAGGGCACTTCTTTGTTTATTGCAAAATCTTGGGGGGGCACGTGCCCCAGTGCCCCCCCGGTTCCTACGTCTCTGCAGCTTTTAGTGGTCTTTCAAACAGGAATCCTGTTTTGGACACCCGGTAGAAAATAGTTCTCCTGTGCACTTCAATTTCAACTTCAATTTCAGTTTTAATTTCACTTTCTATCAAGGTTTCATTGGGTTTCATTTCACTAGGAATTTCAACGCCGCTGTTTGTTGGCCAGACCACACTACATCAAGCCCTACACAAGAGTTGATGCTTTTCTACTGAGCAACCTGTAAGTAAAAATGGTATTTCAACATTAAGTTCGCAGTTGGAAGTTAAGAAATTCGAATTCCTTGTGGCTGATTTCATTGAGTTTATACAAGAAACCTTCTAAAACTATGGTTTGAAGTTAGATTGGTTTCACCTTCATATCATATCTTAACGTTATCTTTAATAAAACTTCATGCAAATTAGATTTTTTATATCTTAGTCTTGGTGCTGATTACATTCTTCCAAAGGAAGTCGACTGATATTTGATTGAAATACACTGAAAATTGATCATTGTCTCATGCTCTGCACGAATATTGAACTTTAAGGTACTTTTGTGTTCCTTTGCAAGGATCATTGAAAGGCTTGCTCCATCCTGTAATATCACACCTTGATCCCACAGCGCAAGCACCTCTGTAGACTTCTAAATCGAAACTAGAAAAGATTGAGCATTTTGCCTCCCAATTTTTAGTGATGGGATCACCACACTGATCAGCGGTTCGAGGCCAATATGATATTCCAGCTATCTCAATCTTCTCATCTTTATTGCATTCTAGAAAGCCTTTGCTGTCATTGCAGAATGTTTTCTCAATACCTGCGAGAAAATAGCATGAAACTAACTTCACTGAAAACAACTAGCGTCTATATCATTTCAATTCATTTCATTTTGATTTATTTTAACAGCGTTAAATCCATTCAGAAAATACAAATCAACTGATTTAAAATGTGCCCTGCTTAAAAACATATCTAACCTAATTACCACTATATTAACAAACCAACTTGAAGGTCCAATGTAAAAGAAAGAAAAGTATATAAAAAGAAGGGGAGTCGGAAGTCAAACATATGTGCTGAACGTTGAATTAGATTATCAACCTCTTTCAAAAATGATTTTAGCCTCGTTTTGAATTCCAAACAGTAACCCCTCGATACCAATAGCCCCGCTGCCCATTTGAGGTCTTACACAGTGAAATCTTGAGGTCAGTACTGGTATTACGTAAGGTCCGATTGCAAGCTTGTCCATCAAATTATATACCATGATATGGGCTTCTCGTTAATAGGCATGTAATTTTCTGTTGTAATATATACCAAAACTTTAAGGTTTGTACCTACATTATTGAAGATTCTTGTTGGGTCTCTCACATATCACATATTGTTGCCTCATAAGTTTTCTTTTCTTTGAAATCAAGTTTTGCCCAAGCTTGTATGGCGACAAATGGTTAAAAATTGACTTCAATAATAAAGAACTCGTCTAAGTCTTCCATTGCTGCAACCTCCCATAAATTAGCATCTACATTTTCTAAGTTGAATTTGTGCTGGTAATTATTCATTAGCCCAAGTTCCCAAAAAGTATAGCGATTTGGTTGGGTTCAGCGATGTGTTTTTACCTGCAATCAATGGCTAATCACTCTCAAAATGTTCCTTGATAGTTAATTTAAACATAGATACCTCGTTTGTAGGTATTGGTGCTTGAGAGAGCAGAATTATTAATTTTGAAAGCCCAAATTTGCTTCCACCTGCCAACTACAGCTTTGGTTTCTGGCCAAAGCAAATTTTTGAAGCACATTGAAATTAGATACTGAAGTTAAAGAAAAATTTAAAAACTACCCGGTGGATGACTGGGGGATGACTTCGGGCAAACAGAACATAGTAAGATCTGATATTGTGTTTTATCAAGGCTATCGTTCATTTATTCACTGTTTCTCAATAATTTGTTTGGGCCAAAAGACCAAAGCTCTGGTTTGCAGGTGGATGCAAATTGGAGCTTTCAAGATTAATGCGTCTGCTATCAAAGCACCAATACCAAAAAGAAGGTACCTTTCTTCAAGTTAACTATCGAAAAAATTTTGAGAGTGATTAGCCACACAACAAGATCAAATCACTTTTGGGACACCCGGTAGTTAAGTTTGTATTTTTTGTTCAATAGCTGCAGCGCTGATATGTACTAACATGTTCCCTGCGGTATGATAATATGAATTTGTCAATGTTGTAAATCTATGAGAATGTATTTAAAAAAGTAAGAGTTTGTCCATCATAGGATGACTTGACCTTAGGAACTCAACTCAAAATCTTCAAGAATGGTTAAAACTAAACCTGATCTTTTATCGGAGATTTGGCACCATGCTTTGCTGCTATAAATGTGTCATGAATTCTCCTTTTCCTTTCATAAGATTTTGATAAAGGCAATTGATTCCATGCCTTAAGGTAACTCTGCTTTCCGCTCCAGTGAACAGCGAGATGCCGTTTCGCAAAACCACTCTCATCAGAAAGCAGTTAATTTCTCCCATACTATTCGGCTTATCGAAAAACGGTAAAAAGGATGTTTTTCAGTATAGTCTGGGCAATCGAAAGATGTATAAATCGCTATGTTTCCGTTAACTCTGGCTTCGCAAATCCTAGTTCAAATATTTTTGTTGATTTCAGAAAAGTGGATTTATCTCCAAAACTACTCGAAAAATGTTCGATTTTTTTCGTTCCATCTTTAGCTAGGTTGTTGATCTACAACTTTGCCAAGTCTGATTGAAAAAGCTAGGCTAGATTTCCTGCAATCGAATTTTATATTTCTGTTTACTTTTCGACATCGAAGGGGAAAAGCGATGGTCAACAGATTAGTACGCAGAATGAGTTGAACGCTTTTGCAAAAAGTTTACTTTTCAATACTTATCAATGCTCATTGTGGAATCTTAAAGAAATTGATATTTTGTGAATGCTCATGAAAGTCTCGAAAGACACCCATTGCATGGTTTTGTGAAGTTGCTGGTAACAGTCAGTAACTTTTAATCAATAGATGCAAATAATACGTTTACGAGCGCACTAAGGATAGCTATTAAGACTTGGGTATGGTATTCCCAATAGATGACGTTCATTTGTTTGCCAATGGAAACATTTCTGAAAGTTATTTCAAGCCTGAGCTTTTGCAAGCGTGCTTCAAGCCTTGGTCAAACGCATCCAACATTTTATCCAACATTTCCACCAAAAAAATTAAAGCTTGCCGATGTTTATGAGGCGGGGTGGTCAAACGCATCCAAAATTTCATCCAACATTTCATCCAACATTTCCTTGATCGTACATCGCCTGCGCAGCAACGTGTTTGCATCAATTAAAAAGGGCGCGAAAAACAAAACGCTTTGCGCATACCCAAACATGACATGTTGGACGAAATGTTGGATGAGGCGGTCAAACGCATCCAACTTTGCATCCAACATTTAAAAACAAAATTTGTTTTTGATCTCGATCAAACTTCATCCAACATCAGTTTGCAAATGTTGGATGATCCAACATGGGTGGTCAAACGCATCCAACATTTCACCCAACATTAGTTTTCAGCATGTTGGATGAAATGTTGGATGCGTTTGACCGGGGCTTCATAGCATGGTAATCCGTTGACCAAGGTTTCTCCCTTTCGCTGTCGAAAAGTAAATAGAAACATAAAATTCGATTACAGGAAATCTAGCCTAGCTTTTTCAGTCAGACTTGGCAAAGTTGTAGATCAACTACCCAGCTAAAGATGGAGTGAAAAAAAATCGAACATTTTTCGAGTAGTTTTGGAGATAAATCCACTTTTCTGAAATCAACAAAAATATTTGAACTAGGGTTTGCGAAGCCGACGTTGACGGAAACATTGCGATTTATGCATCTTTCGATTGCTCAGACTATACAGAACAACATCCTTTTTACCGCTTTTCGATAGGCCGAATAATATGGGAGAAATTAACTGTTTTCTGAGGAGATTGGTTTTGCGAAACTGTTTCTCGCTGTGCACTAGAGCGGAAAGCAGAGTTACCTTAAATGGTGATGCTCTTCCTCTTATAATTCAATTGTTATTCGATCGAGTGACTAAAGCGATACTATGTTAGCATAGGAGAGAAAAAAAACATTTCTTTTCGGTAATCAGTATCAGAAGAAAATATCAAATGATGACATACTGCCTGGTGACTTCAGCTCATAAACGAAGTCTGTATAGGCGTGTCCAGCACACTCCTTGGCGTCAGCAGCGCACCCATCATATTTCTGGTCACCAGTACATTCAAGTGACTGTGTCTTTCCATTCACGGCATCGATCTGTGCTTGTGTTTTTCCATAGCATTCACCCCAAAAATGAATAGCAAAGCCAGCATATTTCTTGCTATTTCTTGCTGCTTTTTCACATTTACATGCCAAACTATGAGGAAAATGAATTTATATATTCCAAGCAAGAATGGGTCGTTTACTGCTTGATAATTCTGTTCCTTGCAGGAAAGCATATTAAAAGCGTAAGTCTTCATCAATATCCGCATGATACCTCTCGACAGCATAGCATGGGCTCTAAGTCTTTAAATCAGTGTGGAAAGGTGGGTGTAAAGTAAAATGCTGTGATCCATTTCTATGAATTATATTGATCGAAAGAAACTTTAGCTACTTTGCTATAATTCTACCCTTGGACTTTTAAAGGATCTTGAATATTTTGAAATTGCTGTGTATGTTATATTTCCACTCCTTTGAGAATATGACGCCATCAAATTTCTAAATAATTAACCAGAAGAGTGACAGGCGTTTACTTGATATCATTGATACCATATATTGTAGACATCTATAAACAAGCGTTTTCTTGTAGGTTATTTATTTTTATATATATTCCATTAAAAATATACAATACATTATTAATAATTAATATACCTACAGCTAACGAGACGATACCCCAAGGAGCAAAATATTTTGTCTACCCAGAGGTCATAATATAAAGAAAATTAATGAAATGACAAACAGCTACAGGTTAAGGCATCTTGCGACCAAACAATTGCAAGTGACGATTTGAAACATTTAGAACTAAGAAAGGCAATCTAAAATCTATCATTTGGTTGAATTCAGAATTCAGAATTTTCAGAATTTTTTCTTTCTTGTGATAGCCTAACACAAAAATACATTTGTATGCCTAATTACAGCTATTACAAAAATAAACAAAACGGAAAATATTACTAATATACGAACAGCAAAAAAAAAATGAAAACTAAAAATACGCATTCAATTAAATCTACTTTGGATGTACGCCACATAATTACAAACAATTACTAAAAATATTAAAAACAGACACATACAGAAGATTCTTTCACGGTTCGTCAAAAAGTTTGAAATCAAATTTTTCAAAATTTTTCTTCAATCCTTCAAATTGGAGAAAAGCACTCTAATTCTGAAAATTTGAAGATTTCAGAAATTTCCACCGGTAAAATTATAGCTAAATAGCTAAAGTTTCTGAGTTTTACACCAACTTTGTTAAAGATTTGGAACCTCTGCTCCTTTCATCATTTAGCTGAACGAAAATAGCAAGGACAGATTCTATCCAGGATAGATTTTAGCATCAGCATCTGCTGTTGGTTGATTGAAACGCCAGTAGAAAGTGATTAGAGATTGCAGACCAAAAGGTATTATGGCTGTTTAATCAAGCTTCAAACGTAAACAAAAAAGACTGTAAAATATGTCATGAAACGTAAGTGTCGCTTGCTAGTTCGTTGTGTGTGCCAAAAATGGTTCAAAAGAAGAAGCAGCCTTTGCTGACAGGATTACTATGTCTAACAAATATCAAATGAAGTGATAACGAAATAAAATCAAATGAGGGGATTTCTCAACTGAGTGACCATTTAGGTACTTTTTATGTACTTATAAACTTCTTAGCCCTCTAGACGGTTATTGATAAGTACTTGTGACGATTCTGTCTACTTATTATTTTAAAAAGGGAGCTTATATATTGGTTGATCATAATTACAAACAAGTACTCCTGTTTAAAAAATCACAAAAAATTGATTATTAATCCTTTGATAAATTTTCTTTTTGAGCTCTTTTGTCAAAGACCCAAAAATATTCATAGATGATAATTGTTTGCTTTTGATACAGCAAGGTAGAAAAATCACTCGTTGAAAAACTTTATTTTGAGCTATAGTTTTTAACGAATATACTCAATCTTGCCTAACAGTCAAAATTTTCAGATTTTTATGGTCATTGAAGACTCCAATGATAGTGTGCATTTCTTTCTGTCATTTATGTCCAAGCAAGAAGCTTTGCATCCACAAATAAATTGATCTGGCAATCATCAGTGTTTTTGCAGCCTGGTTTAAAACCAGGTAGCCCCAAAAAGAGCTAAATTGGATAATTCAAAAAAAAATTAAAAGATTAGCTATATCTTGGAAAATAATTTGGTCCTTGGTCTACTTGATAAAAAAGAAAATTAAAGATCAGCCATATAATCAAGTTTTAGTGATTTTTCAAACAGGAGTACTTTTTGGGACACCCGGTATGTCGCTACATTTATGTTGTAACAGCAGCACTTACCTATGCATATAGGCTTTAATATTCTTCCACTGTATGCCATAGCGATCGTAGATCAACATATTGCTTGATTGGTCACCTTTTTCAGCAAAGCAACCAACCCTCTTATAATTTCTTGCACATGTCTGCAGATCCCCAGCTGTTAGTAAGGCAGATTAGTTATCAATGTCATAAACTGCTTCGCAAAGACGATCAAGTTGATCCTTACAATGCTACACGCTGAGACAAGATTTGGAAACTTTTCGACGAAATGTTATAGCCGTTTTAAAAAGATGATTTCTAAATATTGTCTTCCCTTATAAATCAAGACAACAGCTACTCCAATGATGGCAGCTTAATTTTTTCAACAATCAAGCTATTGTCGTTGTTAGCACGATTTTAGTTTTGTCCAAACTATCATCTCACTTTAAAGCCAGCTTCAATTGAAGTACAAACATATAAAAAATTTAAGGTTTAAAACGTTTTGTGATCACTGATTTTGTTGATGAATGCTACGGAAAATATATTATGAGATGAAACTAACAACGAGAATCAATGAAAAGTTTAATTTAGTGTAAATGAAGAGAAAGGGTTTCTCAGTGGCTGTTAGTACCACTCCTTGCCAAAGCTAGTTGGTTGTTAGTTGGTTGGAGGTTAACGTATAATTTTCGAAAAACTCACTTATCAAATAATCAAATAAAACATTTTAACATTAGATTGAAAGAAATTTATAACCGGCTTGAGAATTTCTATTACAGAGATGGTCTAGATGAACATGGCACACACCGTATAACTTGCATCGAGAAGCAAGACCTCTCTAAATAGCATATGCATTATAATTTCAAAGCGATGTAAGAAACATAATTTTATCAGAAATTTACTCACCATGAATGGCAGCTACCAAGGAGCAGGACAAAAAGAGTAGAATGGAGACTCTCTCCATCTTGCTTTCAGTGATGAAAATCAAGCAGATTCTTTTCAATCTGAAATTAGATCGTAGAATTCATGATAAATGATTGGCAAACATTCTCCGAACTGAAGAAAAACTGAGTTACCCTGTCCACTTCCATAATTGAGTTTGACTCTTGTGCAACAATGAGCGCCTATCTTTATGCTTCATTGTGCAAGAAGTTGCTGCGTGGGAATATGACTGCATTTGTTGCATTGGGTCGTTGATTGAGTACACCGTATATGCTGCTGTTGAGGTTTTCGGGAAGGTCTCAGTTTTTTGCTTGAAATTTTGGGGCGGGATCATACCCTCGCTTCATTATTCTGTGAGAGATATGCCAATAAAAGCTTTGGCAAGGCTCCCACTTCCTTTTTCACTGGTGAAAAATACTCTACGAAAGGAGATATCTTTACTTCATCATCATATGAAAGTATCTGAGAAAAATCCACGATACGAAGATTAATGCAGTAAAACCACTTCCCGTGTTACAAACTACCGGTATGAGCTCGATACTTACCAAGGCCTAAATGAAAATTCAACTCTTCCTCGTCGATACGACTGATGAACTGAAACAGTTAGTATATGCAACTACCAAAGATTGAATAGGCCTCTGGCTTGATTAAAAATCAGACGAAATTTACTTTTATCGTACCAAAGATTAAAAACATTATCTACTTGGCAACATATATAAACATTCTTTAGATTAAAAGGTTTTCCTTGCTCTTATTTACGTCATCAGAATAGTTAGAGTGATACATGTATTGCTATGGAGATTTCAAGTGTTTGTATATTCTCTGGGATTATGCAACCAGTTAGCAGTCTCCAATTTAAATTAGTTGACTTATGTATATCTGTATATATCTGTATATGGTGGAAAAATATTTGAGGTAGAAATTCAAAAAGAAGGCGTTATAAGTACGGAACGCGTTTCATCCTTTCAGTGAGGAATCTTCAGGCTGAAGATTCCTCACTGAAAGGATCGAGGGGCATTTCACTCATTCGAAAAAGCGTACGAGATTCTTTCAGAACAACAGGATTTTTACAGAATTTTGATGGATTATACTTGAAAACAAAAGGTTGTTGCCAGAGGTATACGAGATTTTTTTGGGTAAAATGCCCCTCGGAAAGGATGAAACGCGTTCTTTACTTATAACGCCTTCTTTTTATCTTTCTACCTCAAATGTTTTTCCACTTATTACTACTTCTCTTTGCTACATCAATACTTAAAGACTACCTGTATATGTATGTATATATGTACCTGTATCTGTATATGTATGTTAGTTAGGTGTATAATATCGAATTAAAATAAGGTGAAAAAACAACAAACAAAGTCATGGCTGCTTAGGTAGGGAGTAAAGAAACAGTCTGGCGGAATTTTCATCGACACACCAACTCACCAACAGCAACAGTAGTGGAAACATACGGTACAACCGTGAATGATAAACTAAGAAAGCTCACAAGTGACTGATATTTAGGCTTCTTTTGCAATCCAACCTTGCAGCAAATCTCATCGGACACAAGGAAGGAAACTCTGCTGCAGTTCCATGCTTTCTAGCAAAATTGATCTTGGGAACATTTTGCGTTCACTTACAATGCTTAAAGGAATTGAGTCCATATAAATAGCTGAGCGTTAACGCTATCCTGATTTTTGCTGACAAACCGCTGACGGCCCTTTGTTATCGCACAATAGTGGTAAAGTCATTAGCAGTGGAAACCAAAGGCTTCTTAATCCTTGCATTTTCTCAGGAATTTATTTGGTTTAATTTCAATAGTGATTAAATCACAACTTGTGTTTCATGATTGAAAAGAAGTTGATATTGGCCATGAGCGCGCTATTTATGCGGACTCAGTGCCTTTAAGTTCTCCATTGAAATCTTACAAAATTTGATCTGTAACGAACGAAATATCCGAAACGTAGAGGTAACCTTCCAAGATATAGCCTTCTGAGGAGAAGGGGATACTCTGAAAACTATAGAATGTGACATTCTATATGTGTTACAGGATCAATTAAATCCAGACACCAACGGCTGTTGAGGTTTCTTCAAACAGACCCACAAATAAAAAATTCACTTTTGGAGGACTGAGCTAAGGGTAAATTCTTAAACTTGCTCTGGTTGGAGGCTGCATCTTTAATGAGTATGGCAGAATCTACTAATCTAAACATTCTACTAGAAGTAGTNCGTTAACGCTATCCTGATTTTTGCTGACAAACCGCTGACGGCCCTTTGTTATCGCACAATAGTGGTAAAGTCATTAGCAGTGGAAACCAAAGGCTTCTTAATCCTTGCATTTTCTCAGGAATTTATTTGGTTTAATTTCAATAGTGATTAAATCACAACTTGTGTTTCATGATTGAAAAGAAGTTGATATTGGCCATGAGCGCGCTATTTATGCGGACTCAGTGCCTTTAAGTTCTCCATTGAAATCTTACAAAATTTGATCTGTAACGAACGAAATATCCGAAACGTAGAGGTAACCTTCCAAGATATAGCCTTCTGAGGAGAAGGGGATACTCTGAAAACTATAGAATGTGACATTCTATATGTGTTACAGGATCAATTAAATCCAGACACCAACGGCTGTTGAGGTTTCTTCAAACAGACCCACAAATAAAAAATTCACTTTTGGAGGACTGAGCTAAGGGTAAATTCTTAAACTTGCTCTGGTTGGAGGCTGCATCTTTAATGAGTATGGCAGAATCTACTAATCTAAACATTCTACTAGAAGTAGTAATTTCCAAGAGAGAACCTTTGCTAAGCAAAGTATAATAAATGCTCACATATAGCATCCATAATTTTTTGTAGCTTAGGCTGATGAACGTTCTAAATTATTGGAGTTTAAAATTTAAGTTTAATGCAATTAAGAGGGCATTTACTTTGCCAAAACTATGTGTGTACGTAGCGCTTTGGAATATCTTTCTTCCTATTTCTAATGCAATTCGCATAAAAGAAAACTTTTCCTCTGAAACTTTGATCAAAAGGATCGTTAAAGATTCTATCTTCACATTCGGGTATTTTTACTGCAGCAACTTCAATTTTCAAAAGTGCTAACCAGTTTCGATTCCTTAGCACAGCTCGTCTGTCATTGGTTTCCTTGCTATACAATGCCTTTTCAGAACCGAATGGTGCTATTTCTGTTCTTAGAAGAGAAAGTGCTTGCGGGTTTTTGCGCCAAACTCTGTAATTGACGAAGTAATTGCTGATAGATTGAACCTTTGTATTGNTGTTTTTGTTAGTTTGCTTGTCCTCTTTTAATTTGTTTCTTCCTCTCCTGGTCCGCTGCTTGGCCTTATTTGCGGCGGTTCACTACGGTATGATCTAAATTTCTTTAACCACTGCAGTTTGAAAGTTCTAGCAACAAAAACCAGATAGTGATCCAGGAGATGAAGATACTGATGAAATGAAAACAAACAAAGTGACGGTGAAGATATACATTCATTCGTTTTGGCATATCTAAGACGCTGATGTGGTAAGTCGGAACTAGCCCCATCCGTCTATGCTCTGTTTTGGCAGCGAACCACTGCGCCACGATGCCTGAAGTGATCAAATCATTATAAATATAAGCTTCCTCAATTTGATAAAGAAAATATGAAAGATTAACTAACACAAAAAAGTTACCTCGTTTCTTGAGAACTGTTGCAAACCTCGAAAAACGAAATGAAGTTGTAAAACACACCTTCAGCGCCTTATAACACCAGATTCCAAGGTCAATAAAGACGTTATATCAATGTTTAGGTAATATTTATCAATAAAACAATGCAATCACACTGAACTTTAAGATTAAATCGATATTGATCAATGCAACTGTTATTCTTTGATATGATTGGAAATGTAAGCATGAAATTTCCCAGAGGGGATAGACATCGCTATGGAGATACTGGAATAAGTCGATTCGCGTCAGCATTTTTATCAATTGCAAAAGTCATGTCAATTTTGGGATTCATTTTCGAGATAAATCTTAGCTCACAGATTATGAATACAGTATGGCATTACACAATATCTAGGTAAGGAAATTGCTCTAACGATCTAAAGATCTGCTTTTGGATTTTATGCTTGATTTCTGCTAAATCAACCATGTATTACACGTTCGTAGTTATTGCTATTGACAGACTGGTGGACGCTACAACTACCTCAATGGAGCGACAACAACAACAACAATTCAACTCAATGAGATAAGCGTAACTTGAGGGTCCTTCGGAGTGAGGCTACCATATGTACATTCAAAATAAACTTGGAAACATTATCGATTTTCATCGGAAGTGTCAATTCGTTATGATGTCAATCATTGAAACTTTTTAGGACTTATGTGGCCATACTGTAAACCACTGTGCAGGCAAATCTGATGCAATTCAAAATACTGTAGTTAGACTGCATTTCGATTGGAGCTTCGAGTGATCTATAATTTTATGGATTCTAACGAATCTAGCAAAATTTCTTTATGTCATCAATTCTATGACATTATTAGCATGATTTCAGCTGAAATATGTTCTTGATTTTAAGCACTTATGAGAAAAACTCACCCACCAATAAATGAGGCATTGGCAGGATTGGCAGGGTTGAGAATTTGGGTCAGGAGAAATCAATTCGAAGTTGGAAATTGAATTATATGACAAAAACTATCTTTCAATGTTTCACAACTGAGTGTTCAACGTAGCTTATTCTCCAAAAAAGCCCCATAATTTCAGTTTGGCAAGAGTTCATTCAGGTAAATTATAACATTTATTTCAAAATGTTCACTATTAAATGATATATTCACCAATATTATCAGTGAGCCTTTTGGAAGCAATGGCCTTTCAGAATTACTATGCGCATACTACAGTAAGAACCCGCAAAATAGAAACCACTTTATAAGAAACCTCAGGCTGATTTTTTTGAGAAATGGTGCCCTCATAAAGAAACATCTCAGCCTGATTTTAGAAATGTTTCTTATAGAAGGACCCCAAATAAATTCATATTTGAAAATCTTCGTGAAACTCAGGTGCCCAACATTTTTAGATATTCCATGCAAAAGCATCTCTATCTATAATGATAAATTTGGCATGTATGCTATCTTCGAGTAAATTTAGAGAAAATGCTAGGTAACGAGAACATACTGTCCGCTAATGTTTGCTCTAGGTTTTCATGACAGATTAAACTGAAATCAGTGCAGGTTTCTTAGCCATATGATAAGAAACAGTTCAGCCTGTTTCAAGGTTAATGACCTTTTAATAAGAAACTAAACAGGCTGTTTTGAAAAAACTGGTTTCTACTTTGCGGGTTCTTACTGTACCGGTTTTGCGTTGTACCAGAAAATATAAAGCCCGAGGTCTTACTGCACAGACCGACCTTGCGAGGTCTGTACATTAAGACCGAGGGCTTTATATTTTCCTGTACAACTACAAAACCGGTTAGTATGAATTTTATTACTTAATAGCTTCTAATTTTGTCTTAGATCGTTTTGTCAAACGCATTTTGTAACTGTTATGTTGCTTAAGTTTATTGTAAATCTCACGGGCCTAAATCAGTTGCTGTGGTGACAAAAACGCGTCCTTGTGTCGCATTATACAAGGCTACGGGAAAACCGCGGGAAATGTGCGATTAGCCAATGGGATTGGCGGGATTCTTGCATTGCCTCGTTTTTGAAACGTCAGTCAGGTAATAATATGCGCATACTAACTGGTTTTGTATTTCACAAGAAAATATGAAGCCCGAGGTGTTAAAAGTACAGAACGAGCTTGCGAGGTCTGTGCAATAAGACCGAGGGCGTTATATTTTCCTGCACAACTATAAAACCGGTTAGTATGAGTTATATTACCTGATAGCTTCTATTTTTGTCTTATATCGTTTAGTCAAACGCATTTTGGAACTGTTATATCGCTCAAGTTTATTGTAAATCGCACAGGCCTAAAGCAATTGCTGTGGTGACAAAAATGCGTCCTTTTATCATATTATACAAGGCTACGGGAAAACCGCGGGAAATGTTCGATTAGCCAATGGGATTGGCGGG
>REGL01000062.1:257191-269555 GCA_004194395.1 Aurelia aurita complex sp. Pacific
AAGGAAAATGCGGAATGGGCTTGAAGGTGAGAGAAAGAACATGCACAAATCCAAAGCCACAAGGCAAAGGGAAAGACTGCAGTGGACTTGGAGATAGTACCGAAGGCGCTTCATGCGATACTGGTAAAAAGTGTCCAGGTAAACCATGTTTTTACATTATTTTTGCTTTTGTTTGGTCACCGGCAATGATGCACCGTTGATTTGGCCTATATTATGATACAATTTCTATTTTTACCCACTGTGTTGTTTCTCTTCCAAGGGATTGAGAAAAAGCTTTATAATGTTTCTTTTCATTCGTTCTTCTCTCGTCACAACCAGGAAAGTACACCGGCATTATTCAAATAAAATTCAAACTGTTTTTCACACCAAAGCTCCTACAAACCGATGTATCTCATTCCAAGTTTGAAATGAGATGCATCGCTGTGTAGTAGCTTCGGTTCAATCTCAGTATTATACATTTGTGATTAAGTTAGTGCGTTGCAAGTTTATGAATAAATTCTCAGAATCAAATGCTGATGTCGAATGATTCTATATACGTATGCATTGCTTTGATGAAGGCTTAATGCCGAAACACGAAAAAAGGGTTCTGTCGTGGTGTAGGACCAAACCAGGGATCTGAAAAACTTCAGATTTCTCCAGCAGTGAAACTGTTGGAGAAATTTTTAACATGAAGACCCCAGCTAATGCCGCATGATTCTCAAAATCAAGTCATACTTGCAGTGAGGGCAGAAAGTTATGATTGTTTAAATCGACCATTTATAGTGTTTGTTATGTACAACGATTTTCAAGCAATGGATATATTTTTTCACTCACCCGGTTCAATATGATTCTGTCTTCTAGTCAATGGCGGATATGGCAAATGGAGCAAATATGCCGCATGCACCAAATCCTGCGGAGGTGGCATTCAAACAAGAACTCGCAAGTGCGACAGTCCTGCACCTCAACATGGTGGCTTACCATGTACAGATCCTGCTTCAGAATCTCAAGCATGTAATACCGAGAAATGCCCAGGTAATTGTTTACCCTGGGTGGTATTCCCATTATGACCTAACAGGGGATCCAGTCAGGGTAAAAGAGGACTGAAGCAAGAATTTTGAAGAACACCCACAAATTGTAGCATTGTTTACAGAAACCCCCAAATGGTATATCGCTGACCTAAAATTGGGTCATTTGGTAACATCTAGGAATGAAAATTTTCTGTCGGCCCAGTTTTCATAATTCTCTATTGCAAAAACTGATGGAACAAAACGTAGCAAGAAAACTTCAAAATTAATTTATTATCATTGCCGCAACTACTATACTGCCATGTGGAGGTCCGTAGTGAGTAGAAGTTTAAAATTAGCCAAGAATCTTAGAATTGGTAGTATGTGTTTAACAAATAACGCCATTTGGTAGACCCTCACGCCGATCTGATCCCCCTGTCAGGCCATAGTGATACCCCCCATATCTGATCCCCCTGTCAGGTCATACCCCCTCCCCCCGCGGGCCTCCTTGACGTCAAAACATTTATAAACAGGGTGAATGGAATTTTATGTCTGATGCTATAGGTCAGTCATTAGAGATTACTGAGTAGGCCTAAACATACAGGGTGTCCAAAAAAGTTGTACCCCGTGTGCCTGAAGACTGCGAAAAAAGGGCAAAATTATTCTCGCCAAACTTTTATATGATGTTGTTCTTCAAATGTCCAAATAAAGTTTGCTACCATTGCCGTAAAAATATGTTGGAAAATTATGGAGCTATGACCTTCCAACCAAATTTGCCTGATGACTGAAACCAGCGGTCGACCATTTTGCCTTACTATTTTGCAGTGATAAGTAGCTTCACGTGAGGTAAGAAATAATTTCTGAGAGGTCAGAAATAGTGGAACACTCTGAGGATTATCGGAATTTTCACGAGAGCTATGAAATTAGTGGACTTGCCCAAGTAGACGACTTAGGCAAGTCCATGAAAATAGAGGCTGCTATTTATTTTCCATCTATGAAGATACTTATCACTGCAAAATACACTCATTTCATTTTATAAGTAACTAAGGTCTGGTGATGGCAGGCAGTTTCTTAAATGTTTGGGCCATTTTGCTAGCAAAAGTTTCTTATGCGTTTCTTATACTCTTAATGCCAGAAGTGTAGAGTTGAATTTTTTTGTCTAAAAGGCTCCCAAATTACTTAGTAAGATCTCAAAACAAATAAATAACATAATTCGTACTCAAAATAATGTACAAACAGTTGCTATAATTGTACACTGTCAAAACATTTTTGAGTGCGATATGAAAATCCAAATTGTAAATTACAAAAGTTTCTTAGCTTTCAATTCAGGTAGGGCTGTTGCTTAACTATTGAAAAATTGAGCCTAAGATCTCAAAACAAATAAATAACATAATTCACACTCAAAATAATGTACAAACAGTTGCTATAACTGTACACTGTCAAAACATTTTTGAGTGCGATAGGAAAATCAAAATTGTAAATTACAAAAGTTTCTTAGCTTTTCAATTCAGGTAGGGCTGTTTCTTAACTATCAAAAATTGAGCCTACCGTTCCTTATAAGCGGTTTCTTATGGAAAAAATGAGTGTAGTAAGACAAAATGGCCAACCGCTGGTTTCAGTCATTGGGCACAATTGGTCTCCTGTAGGTCAGAGCTCCATCATTTTTCAACGGATTTGTGTGGGGATGGTAGAAAACTTTAACGGAATATCTGAAGAAAAACATCATGCAAAAGTTTTGCGAGAATCTTTCACCGTTTTGTCACAATCTTCAGGCAAATGGGCCACAATTTTTGGGACACCCTGTAGAGGAGGGCGAAATAGAGAGGGGATTAAATTGAGCTTTTACAGCATTCCTCTGAGTAGCAGGGGAAGCCATTTTCATTTCATGTGTATATTAAAGTTTATAAAAAGATATGATGATATAAATGATAATTTTTCAGTCAACGGAGGCCTTTCACCATGGTCATCATACGGCCCATGCTCCAAATCTTGTGGAGGGGGAACTAAGAAAAAAACTCGAGCTTGCACAAATCCTGCTCCTGAATTTGGTGGAAGTGACTGTATAGGTGCACTAAGCAAATCTGCATCATGCAACACCAATAGATGCCCAGGTAAAAAGTGTTTCTTTATAAATTGTTTGTAACAAATTCAATCAGAAATTAGTCAGCTTGCAGAAATTTGTTTCGGCATCCGACTGTCCGGAAAAATAGACATGTTCGAGACTGAGAAATCACCTAAATTCTTCGAGGCTATCCTAAAATTAATATTCCTTTTTCTCCTTCTCCCAATGATTAAATTACTCTTAGAAGTCAATAGATATTACTCACATCGATTAAAGTTACGAAATAACCTATTAGAATGCCTAATATCGGGCGATACTCCTTAAAGAGCAGATTCTTGACCAGCAGCCGTAACTATTCTAAAATTGATATTCCTTTTTCTCAGTTTTGCCAACGATTAAAATACTCTTTACTCACATCGATTAGAGTTACAAAATAACGTATTAGAATGCCTAATATTGAGCGATACTCCTTAAAGAGCCAATGTCCCCCAGGGGTCCTTTGCAGCCACGCTGCAATTTCAGGCAGAAAATTTGGATCAACACAGCAGTAGCAAAGGATAGAAAATCAACTAAAATATCAGATTTTTCTATCAGTTAAAGGCACACTGTGATTGGCTAGTCGAGCATAGGTTCCAAATCTATAACTCGGCGTAAAAAGGTGGGTGTAAAATTCAATGATCTATTTCTTCTTATTGAATGACTTGAAAGAAACTTTAGATACTCATCTATAATTCTACCGTTGGACTTTCCAGAAATTTTCAATACTTTTCGAAATTACAGCGTATCTTACTTTTCAACTCATTTGAGCATGTGACGTCATCAAATTTCTAAATCATAAACCAGATGAATGACAGACTTTTGCTTGATACCATATTGTAGGCATTCATAAACTATGGTTTTCTTCGAAATTACTCCACGTTGCATCAAACAGTTTAGACATTACGATGGTTTTAAGTTTTTTTTTAAATTTTTCTTGAATTGTTGAAATAGAAGAAAATCACTCTAATTCTGAAAATATTGAAGATTTCAGAAAAGTCCAACGGTAGAACTGTAGAGAAATAGCTAAAGTTTCTTTGAAGTCATTCAGTACAAAGAAACTGGTCATTGAATTTTACACCAACCTTTTTAAAGATTTGGAGCCTATGCTGACTAGTGGTGATGTTGAAATCACTAACAAAGACCTGGCCTCTAAATAATTACCATGCCTTTATGTCCTTGGATCATACTTTGTTTCGAGAATAAAGGGAGTCAGATCGTTATCACCTTCATGAATTTCAGTGTACAGCGCAATTACTGAAGCCTGCCTAATTATATTCTTTTATATTGTCTTATTCATCCAATCAGTGCCACTGCAGTGTGTCTTTAAACTATGTCAGTGTAGATTAGATCCATATTTCTGCGTAGCCAATTTAGGTATTCAGACAGTTTAGAATTGCAGTTTGCCTGTAAGGACTCTGTGACAATGGTAAGGGCAGGTGATTCTTGACTAGCAGCCGTAACTTTGCAATCCCTCCCATTCTCAAAGTGCCACTAAACCTTTGAGGAACTTTTTGTTATCTGATAGAGTTTAGTTGTCATGGCTTGAAACCGAAAACAATTTTGGTCCAAGAAAGCTAGAAGCAATCTAACTCCTGAAGTTTGTTTTGGCTCACCTTGAATTTTTGTCTGCAAGAAGGTATATTAAGAATTTTTCTTGACTTTTGTAGACTTTCATTATGAATTTAAGTCAAGAATTCATCAGTGTCTTTGTGTTTACTTTTGCAGTCAACGGAGGATATTCAGGTTGGTCAGGCTACGGATCATGCAGCAAATCATGCGGAGGAGGCGTACAAACACGTTCCCGTTCATGCAATAACCCATCACCAGCCTATGGGGGCAAAAACTGCAAGAGTCTTGGCAAATCTACTCAAACGAAACCATGCAATATGCACGTCTGTCTCTCTGGCGAGTACACAAAGAGAGCTTGTGAAAACGGCAATTGTTATCTTAGCTGCCCTGGTTCTTCCAGAATAACCATCACTCATGCACTGTATGGCCGCAAAACAAAGAGCATTTGCAGAGGCTGGGACTGGGCGTGGAAAACAAATTGTGGAGCTGGCAGTTCGTGGTCAAAGGTACGTGGAGCGTGTGAAAATAGATCCAGCTGCCGTGTCTATGCGAAGAACAACGTCTTTGGAGATCCTTGCTGGGGAACACCAAAATATCTGGAAATCAAATACCGATGCAAAGGTTAAGCTCTTCAGTGGACTCCGGACATTTCACTTTACGTAGATAGTGATTTAATTTCACGTTTCAAATCAAATATTAGTAATATAGTATCTACGAAAATATTAATTTCAGTACAGGATTATAGTATATATTGGGAGCTGTATCGTGAATTTCGTTTTTTATTTGCTAGTGTTTTCTCAACTCCCATCAGGTCCGTCTATTCAGTCCGAAAGATCTTGGTCTTCAATAGGAACTCTTTAACCAGCCATTGTCACACCCAGGGACCTTTGCGAGCATGCTACAATTTCAGATTGCCTGGAAATCAAACTTGGCCGAAACAGAAAATATAGATGCACACTTCAGTAGTTGAACTGAAAGAGCAATTCAACTCGATAAACTTTTCTATAAATTTAACTACTGCAGTAAGTATCTATGGTTTCCGATTAGGCCCAATTTGATGTTTAGACAGTCTGAAATTTCAGCCGAACAATCAACATACAGTTCGGGGGCCATTGGGAGTGGCTTTAACCGCTCTAACCCCATTAACCCCACGCGGTGACGAAGCACGCAGGATCACTGGGTTTTCGGAAGGGGATGGTTATTGCTTCTCTGAATGTCAATAGCTTGCCCTTGCATAAAGATGAACTTTCGACGTTTATCAACGATAAAGGGATTCACATTCTTGCACTCAATGAAACAAAACTTGATAAAAAAACACCAAAGCAACTGATGAATATCAAAAATTACAAAATTGAACGGGAAGACCGTAACAAGCACGGGGCGGGGTTGCAATTTACATTAGAGAGAGCATAAACCACTCACGATGAGACGATATTCCATTAAATGGCCTAGAGCTCGTCTGTATCGAAATTAAGCCCTTCAAATCAAGCCCTTTCATAGTTGTTGCTTGGTACCGACCACCCAGTGATCCCGTTGCGACATTCGAAAAATTGGAACAAGTTCTCCAATTCTTCGAGAGAGAAAACAAAGAGATAATTCTTTTGGGGGACACAAATTGTGATATGTTAGCAGTAGAGCAAGGAGTATCCCTTAATGTAGAACATAATAAAACGAAACGAATCGTAGAACTTTATCAGTTGTATGGCCTAACACAGTTGATAAGTGAACCAAGTAGGGAAACCTGTCACACGTCAACTTTGATAGACCATATTGCAGTTAGTGCAGCCAGCAATATCGTCGAATCGGGCGTTTTGAAGGTGTCGTTAAGTGATCATTATATGATCTTCTGCGTTCGGAAGTACCGTGGAGCCTTAAAAGGACAGCACAAAAAAATTACTACCCGTCAAATGAAGGACTTTGATCAGAATAGTTTCCTTTCTGATATTTCCTCTATTGACTGGGATTCAATCCTCAACTTTAGTAAGGATATAAATACAGCTGTAGAAAATTGGTCAAATGTACTGTCGATGATCATAGAAAAGCATGCGCCCATGCGGCATCGGAGAGTTTCTGAAAAGTACTGCCCCTGGATTACTAGTGAGCTAAAAGCTTCAGCTAGAACGAGAGACCGTCTGAGAAAATCGGCGGTAAAAGCTGGATCTGAGATCCTGATGACTGCTTACCGGCATGTCAGAAATGTTGTTACCAAACAAAACAAAGCACTAAAACGACAGTACTTTTCTGAGAAAATTCAACGCTGCGAGGGTGACATGAAAGAAACTTGGAAGACTATTAATCAGCTGGTTAATAAGCGGTCTAAAACCACAAATGTTTCTTCACTACAAGAAGACAACAAAATCTTAACGAGTAGCGATGAAATAGCGGAGTCGATGAATCAGTATTTCTGCAGTATTGGACAAAAGCTAAGCGTAAAGATACCTTATGCAGAAAACCCACTTCTGCGTGGAGATTTTTCCATGAACAAAAATTCAACTGGGTTTCAGTTTAGAGCGATAACACCGGCAGACCTCATGAAGGCAATGCAAAAGTTTAAGGTATCAAAGAGCTTTGGAACAGATGGCATCTCAAGCTATTTTCTTAAAATAGGGATGCCTGTTCTCGCACCAGTGCTGAGTACCATATTTAATAAATCGATTTCGGAGGGCTTATTTCCAAATAACTGGAAAGTTGCTAGAGTAGCTCCTATCTATAAAGAGGGTCCTACTGAAGATAGGTCAAATTACAGACCTATATCCGTGCTCCCTGTCGTTTCGCGTCTTTTTGAGAAGACAATCTTCGACCAACTTTACGCCTACTTCGACGATAATAAGTTGTTCTACTCACATCAATCCGGCTTCAGGGCCCTGCACTCGGTTTTGACGTGCTTATTGAAGAGTAGTGATGATTGGTACCATGATTTTGACAAAGGACTCCTTTCATCTGTAGTATTTATTGACTTGAAAAAAGCCTTTGATACTGTAGATCATGCAATTCTCATTCAAAAGCTTTGTCATTATGGAGTGCGGGGAAGGGAGCTGGATTGGTTTAAATCATATTTACAGGATCGTAAGCAATGCTGTAAAGTAAATGGACATACATCAAAAATAGAGAACGTGAACTGTGGCGTACCGCAAGGTTCGTGTCTCGGTCCACTACTGTTTTTGATATACATAAATGATTTGCCCTGTGCGTTGCAAAGCACAAAAGTGACCATGTATGCTGACGACACAAGCATTTCGTACTCATCAAAATCTATAGCCGAGATAAATGAAGCAGTTAATTCAGACCTTAAGAGGCTTCAGCTTTGGTTGGAAGGTAACAAACTTTCCCTTAATGTAGCCAAAACGCAAAGTATGATCCTCGGTTCCTCGAGTAATTTGAAGAAACATCATCTGGACAATGGAGATCCTGAGATCAATCTCCATATAAATGAGGACAACCTAGATATAATTGGATCAAATAAGTATCTTGGCGTTCACATTGATTCCGAGCTTAAGTGGAGAGAACACATATCTTTTGCTGTAGGTAAGATTGCCAGAGCAATGGGCATGCTTAAATATGCTAAAAAATATCTCCCATTGGAAATAGTAAAAAACATGTATACAAGTATAGTTGAACCACATTTCAGAAACTGCTGCTCGGTGTGGGGTTGTTGTGGAGAAACCCTGCTCGATAAGCTGCAGAAGCTACAAAACCGTGCCGCACGAATTGTTACTAACAGCTCATATGATGCGTCATCTCTTCCTTTGATTGGAAGGCTAGGGTGGTTAACTATAAAGGAAATGATAGAATTTGAAACTGCAACTATGGTTTACAAGTCTCTCCATGGTTTAGTTCCTGAATATATGCAGCTAATGTTTACAAAACTGTCGGAAAACAATTTACGGTCTCTCCGTAATACCGACACGGATCTCAGAATACCTCGCTTTACAACCTCTTACGGGCAACGTAGTTTCTCATATCGAGGTGTAACTGTGTGGAATAAACTTAACACAGAAATAAAAAGTGCCCCTTCACTGGCCACTTTCAAAAATTTGCTGAAACAAGCTTTGAAGAATCAAAGGGTGTGAAAGTTCTCGTACAGCATCAAACTTTTTCTTTTCTAACCAGAACATATCATATATAAATTTTTATTTTTCTTTGTAATACAGGTTGCTTTGTAATTTATTCATGTAATTAGGTTAGTTAGGTTTTTAAGCAGGGCACATTGAAAATCAGTGTATTTAATTCTACTGAATGTATAACCCTGTTGAAATAAATAAAAATGAAATGAAATGAAATGAAATGAAAACCCCAACCACCGTGCGTTACACAACTGCTATGATATAAGGATATTTTTTTCGGATATGTCAAAAGCCACCGATGATTATTGTTGTTTTTAACTTGTAAACTAGAAACTCTAACATATCAAAATATGAATACACGAAATAATTGATAAATGAGTAGCAGGGTTGCTAGGTGAATCTCTTACCACTGGTAATGCACGTAGCAGGGCCGTAGGAAGAAGCTTCGGATTGGGGGGGGGGCAATTGTTCTTAAAACAAAAGAAAACAATGCATCTAATTAAGTCATGTGACGTAGCACCATTGCTTTAAAAATTTATTGGGGGGGGGGCTTGAGCCCCCCCTGCCCCCCACTTCCTACGGGCCTGGCACGTAGTTAATTAAAAGTTGCAATTTTAATAACAACATTTAATTAAGCATCTTCATTTATTTTTAGTATCTTTGCAGCAAATGATGCGATTGTTTTCTTCTAGGCGGGACACAAAATTCATAACATCAAAGAATATCCTTTCTCATATCAATTTTTGAAACTTCATTTTCGTTCCTTTCAATTAGCCATTGAATTGCTGGATTCTTTACATGGGCAATTCAAAGGCTTCGTGATTGTATCATGAATTTCGTTTTTTATTTGCTAGTATTTTCTCATCTCCCATCAGGTCCGTCTATTCAGTCCGAAAGATCTTGGTCTTCAATAGGGACTCTTTAACCAGGCATTGTCACACCCAGGGACCTTTGCGAGCATGCTACAATTTCAGATTGCCTGGAAATCAAACTTGGCCGAAACAGAAAATATAGATGCACACTTCAGTAGTTGAACTGAAAGAGCAATTCAACTCGATAAACTTTTCTATAAATTTAACCACTGCAGTAAGTATCTATGGTTTCCGATTAGGCCAAATTTGATATTTAGACAGTCTGAAATTTCAGCCGAACAATCAACATACAGTTCGGGGGCCATTAGGAGTGACTCTAACCGCTCTAACCTCATTAACCCCAACCACCGTGCGTTACACAACTGCTATGATATAAGGATATTTTTTTCGGATATGTCAAAAGCCACCGATGATTATTGTTGTTTTTAACTTGTAAACTAGAAACTCTGACATATCAAAATATGAATACACGAAATAATTGATAAATGAGTAGCAGGGTTGCTAGGTGAATCTCTTACCACTGGTAGTGCACGTAGTTAATTAAAATTTGCAATTTCATTTAAAAAGATTAATCAAGCATCTTTATTCATTTTAAATATCTTTGCAGCAAATAATGCGATTGTTTTCTCCCAAGCGGGACACAAAATTCATAACATAAAAGAATATCCTTTCTCATATCAACTTTTGAAACTTTAGTTCTGTTCTTTTCAATTAGCCATTGAATTGCTGGATTCTTTACATGAGCAATTCAAAGGCTTCCCAAAGCTTTAAATCCCTTGTGAGACAGTTAAACTCTTGTCATTTGGAAATCACTGGCTGGGAAATAGTTCTTCAGATTTAGTGGTAAGCAATGCATTTTTTGTTGACATAACAGTAAGATAAGCATATTCATAAAATAGATCTATCTTAGATATATGTGATTACAAACTACCGGGTGCGCCAAAATAAACTATGCACGTTTGAACGGCCACAATAAATCGTACACTAGACCGATTTTTAAGATTCATAACTCAATGTTTAGCAAAAAGCCTAAATTAGATTTTTCTGTTTTTAGTTTTTAGAGCTACGAGAGTTTTTAAAATTTTTATTCTCGAAAGTTATAAAACGATCAAAAAAGGTCAATCAAATTTTCTAAAGAATCGTCATGAATGGAAAAAGAGGAAAATTTTACGCGGTGATTTGGGTTCTAGAAATCGATTAATTAATCAATACAATTGATCGATACAATTAATTGATGTTTGTCTCTTTGTCCATTCATGTCGATTCATTAGAAAATTTGATCGATGTTTTTCGATCGTTTTCAGGGTTGTCGAGAACGAAAATTTTAAGAAACTCCCCTCTAGCTCTAAATACTAAAAACAAAGAAATTGGCAAAAAGTCCTAGAATCTAATTCAGGCTTTTTGCTAAAGATTAAGTCATAAATCTTAAAAATCGGTTGAGTGTACGAATTATTGTGGCCTGCCAAACGTGCATAGTTTACTTTGGCACACCCGCTATGATTACTGATTACCAACAATATGCACACTCGCATTTTTTAGAAACTGAGGTCCGGGACTTGTAGGTAGTTTCTTAAACTGGATTCTTTTTGAGAATAATAAATGCCTTGAATTAAAATTTCAATGGTAAGTAATCAGCATAGGTTCCAAATCTTTAACTGGGCGTAAAAGGTGGGTGTAAAATTCAATGACCTATTTCTTCTGATTGAATGGCTTCAAAGAAACTTTAGATACTTATCTATAATTCTACCGTTGGACTTTTCAGAAATTTAGAATATTTTTCAAAATTACAGCGTGTTTTACATTTCAGCTCATTTTAGGATGTGACGTCATCAATTTCCTAAATCATAAACCAGATGAGTGACAGACTTTTGCTTGATACCATATTGTAGGCATCCATAAACAATAGTTTTTATCGAAATTACTTCATGTTGCGTCAAGCAGTTTAGAGATTACGATGGTTTTAAGTTTTTTTGAAAATTTTCTTGCATTCTTGAAAAAGAAGAAAAACACTCTAATTCTGAAAATATTAAAGATTTCAGAAAAGTCCAACGGTAGAATTATAGAGAAATGGCTAAAGTTTCTTTGAAGTCATCCAGCTCAAAGAAATAAGTCAATAAATTTTACACTATGCTTAAGTAATTATAGACCATAATCAAACATGGAATTCTCATTCCCACACAAACTCCTTTCCAGCATTTTCCTAATGTAAATAATGTGTGATTTCATCAAAAACATTTTTACATCTAAGTTAACTTTTGACTGATAGATTAATATTTTAATTTTGAATATCAGCCAGATAGTTTCAATTCCACAGCCCGTGAAATATGCTCATCTTTTCGTTACTCACCCGATACCAACAAGGGCAGATTTTTTAATACAATAGCATGAGTTGCTTTCGTTGACACCTCAAATCAAAGCGATTAGCGATCACAGACAAAGGAAATTCTATCAACCAGTAATTCAAAACAAACAAAGCCGCAAAATTTTCTCTGAAACCCAGGTAGCTAGCTCGCTCGCTGTGCATTCCAGAAATTATTTTTAAGGGCAAACATGAGCATAGATCGAAAGAAGAAGGATACATCTACACATCTGCCGCGGGCATTTTATTTCTTTTGTCCAGAAGTTGTGCAGTAAATGTTTTGATAACACCCAAAAATTAAGAGAATTGAATCGCCTCCTAAACGGCTTTTGAACCAAACAAATAAAATGCCCGCGGCAGATGTGTAGATGCATCCTTCTTCTTTCGATCTACGCTCATGTTTGCCCTTAAAAACA
>REGL01000062.1:293836-318410 GCA_004194395.1 Aurelia aurita complex sp. Pacific
TTTGTTTATCATGACAATTGATACTTTTGTAATTAACTTTATACTCTAGTAACTTAGTTAATCTTATAGTTATGTTATTTTTGTAATCAGGTTAGAGGCAGTCTTGGCCTAGATACCTTTATTATAAAAAAATTAAAAACAATTCTTAAAAGAGGGACTTCTATTTTAATGGAAAAATTTTATCTCTGATTATTGTGAACGTTTTTCTATTTCAACTCTGTTTTCTTTTTTTTTTAAATGGCAGGTCCACACCAACCAATCCTGGTTGGCGCAAAGAGACCTGCCTAATCAAAAATGATGTATGTATGTATGTATGTCTGTCGCAGTTTTCGGTCAGTTTTGCATGTTTCTCAAACGAGCTTTCTCGAGAAAATCCCTCATGATTTCGGAAGGGAGTGGCCGATTTCATTCAGGTAAATTCTGAAATTGATTTGAACATGTCCAACATTAAATGATATATTTGCCAATATAATTGCCTCAATACCCAGGCACAGGGGCGCACATCATAGGGGGTGAGGGGGGTGAGACACTCCCCCAATAATTCTGAATATTCGGTCCCAAAATTTTGAAATGCGGTCCCGCGACAACTTCAAGACCTCAGTTGTTAAAACGGTCTTCCGGCAAGGGCAATTTTCATTTTTCGGGCCGAAATTTTGATCGAAACATCTTGGAATCAAGGCGTTATCAAAGAATTTTCTTTAAAAGGCGACCAAAAATTTTCACGCGCCTTCGGCGCGCTCATTTTCCATTATATCTTTGACGCCATATTTGCAAGTATTCTCCCCTTCAACTTCAGGCTGCATCCGCCCCTGGCAAGCTTTGATGGCAATCCAGTATATCCAGGGACCGCGCAGCCATTGGGCTAGGGGGGGCTAAAGCCCCCTCACATTTTTCAAAAATAGGCCTAAACACTTTTAAAAGATCAATGACAACGCAGAAAAAAAGCAACTTGTACACAATTTATGCGTCACCATGGAAAATTTTGCATAGTAATTGAAATCTTTTCTAAACCGAACTGTATATAAATACAGACGTAAAGACGCAAAGACGCAAGTCTTTTTTTAAAGGGGCGTGCGCGGTCCCTGAGTATCGTAACTTGCGTCTTAGTTCAACTGTTAAAAATTCGGTCCCAAATGCATTTACAACCCCCCAATGATTTTCGGAATGTGCGCCCCTGCCCAGGCACCAGTGGCCCCGCGCGGGAAAATCTGCCTTGTGGCTTCATACGCATTAGCATTCAAAAGTGGGCTGCTCCCACAAGTAGATCAGACAACAAATTTGCCAACTCCTTCAAAAAATAATGAAGTTCATAGCAAACAAAAATTAAGTAAAGAAAACAGTTAAAAATCATTCCAAATAACACCACCTGAAATGATTGTAATTGCAAAGTAACTGTTTGTCTATCAATCCTATAAAATTGAAGTTCAATTCAATTAATTCATTTATCAGATGGCAGTAGAGAATTCAAAAAGAAGAACTGTTTTAAAAGGTACGTTCCTGGTTCCTAACTATTCCTCACGTCTTCTGTGAAGGGCTAAGGCCAGCACCATTCTCAGACTATGTCTACAGAATAACAGCACAATACGAAAAAGGCAAAAATGTGACAGTACCAAAAATGGTAGCTATACAGGGTGTTTGAGAATTAAAAAGAAACTGATAAGATTTGAATTGATGTAATATATATATACCATATCAGAGAAATAAATTGTACATGGATTGATGTAAACTCCAGCTGAGTAATACATTTTTGGGCAAACACGCTTGTCGGCAGGACTACTGCAATTATCGAGAAGGTCTATAAATTCATTGTGGCGTCATAGCAACATGGTGCAAAATTTAAAAAAATAACATCGAAATTCGGAATCTTCATGGAAAATTGACCCGACACATTGCCAAGGCCAAGGAAATAAAATGGGTATAGCAGTAGCGCTGGATCTTGTTGTGCCAACATATGCTACCGATTAAAATGTGGCCTTAAATCTTGGCCACGACCGTCCCGAAAAATCAATTCAGACTAAAAGTTTTAAAACTTAATTTGTTTGCAAAAGCATATGATTCACAAGAGCTAATAACAAGTTCCTGAAAATCTTATTTATCTGTGACCAGCTGGTTTAATAAAACTAATGTACCTGATTAACATGATTAAAATTCGATTCTTGAATCAAATACTGTTAATCCTCAGAGCATCTGTGCTAACCAGGACTTAGGCTTTTATAACTTGTTGATAGTAAGTTCAAACAAATCGCTTTGAATGAAGTAAAACTACGCTCTTTTTTATAAGAATACTATAAATTTTGTCCAGCTAAATATGTTCTTCAAGTATTCTTATTTTTTTCAAATCTGATTTGGAAAGAGCCGCCCTCGAATAGAAACCACGCTTTTTGAAAAAACGAGATATGTCAGTCATGCCACTCTCTGTTATGAACATCGCAAAACAGGCAACAGCTGAAAAATGAGACACAAATATGGGAGCTGAGGCTGAGCTATATTCTTATAATATTCTTAAAAATTGGATGATTCTGAGCCTGAATATTCTTATGAACATTATTCTTATAAAAAAAAAGAGTGTACCAGGTGATTGAAAAAACCAAATCACGTTTAAAGGCCAGATACTCCCTGGATATCAAGACGATGATATTTGCAAATATATTATTTGATGATGAACATGTTCAGAACCATCTTAAAATTTACATGACGGAAATCGGCCATTCCGTTATAAAACCATGAGAGATTTTTCTCGAAAGAATCCCTTCAAGAAACCAGAAATTTCTTATCCGTTTCTAAAGGACATATGCAAAAAGTTTAATATAACTGCTCTTACATTCTCTCTCGTGATAGTTAATAGGAAAAGGATAGGTAGCAATTGTCGGTCAGGCATAAACCAGTGAGATAACTGCATGAATAAGGTGTTATTGAAAGAAAACCATAAATTTAGTTGAAAATTGTTGAAAATGCTAACATAATACATCAATTTTTCCCTAGGCTTTTACTGGCTTATTTCACCATTTGGAAACGATGATCAAAATATGCACCCTCCTTCTTGCTGGAGTTATCTATGTTCAAGGTACATATATTAGAAATTACAAGGCCGGACCGTTTATCATTCATGCCTCAGGGTTAACACTGAAGACAAATTGGCTGGGTAGTCTTTTTCTGGCTTGTTAAAAGGTTGGGTAAAAGATGATTTTGGGCTTTAGAAGGGTTGGGTAAGAAAAAATTTCAATTACAAAATACTTGGAAAAATTTTTTTATTAATAAGGACATGAATAAGAATACAGATNGGTACATATATTAGAAATTACAAGGCCGGACCGTTTATCATTCATGCCCCAGGGTTAACACTGAAGACAAATTGGCTGGGTAGTCTTTTTCTGGCTTGTTAAAAGGTTGGGTAAAAGATGATTTTGGGCTTTAGAAGGGTTGGGTAAGAAAAAATTTCAATTACAAAATACTTGGAAAAATTTTTTTATTAATAAGGACATGAATAAGAATACAGATTTAGGAAATAATGACTTGGAACAAAGTGATTCAGAAGTGAATGACAGTGAGAGGGACGACAACGATGACGTTTTGTTGATCTTGATATTGTAGAACAAGCGGCACAAGGACAATTTTATTATAACGACTAGGTATGGGTGAACTGCAGGTGGATGGAAACTGGCATTTACTTGAAGGTACTGGAGAAATCTATTTGTCGGTTTCATGTTGAAAGATTTTATTGTGAACAAGTAACATTAAATGTGACCAACACTGCAGTCACAATGGACATGATAGATCGTAAAGTGCAAATTGCTGAAAATAAAAACACACACCTCAAGGTTGGGTAAAATTTGTTCTTTTATTTAGGCAATTATTTGTTCGATTTTTTCAAAAATCTGGTAAGTGAAAAAATTTCTCGATGTTTTATTTCTCTTTTGTGTCAACCTCGGAGGCGGTTTACGAGAATCGCAAGATCTCGTAAAAATTCATTGGTGAATTCGCTCGTTCAATTTCTACGTGAAGCACATTACGTGCAAAAACTTTCAGACGAAGCAATTTCGGAAAGAATGTCTTTGAAGACAATTTCACACGTTGTTGTCACGGAATTTGGAACGCTATTTTAAAGAAATTTCGGATAACTTGAATGGATAAATTAGCAATTCACAGCTCGCTTGTTTATGATAAAAAAATCCTGCAAGTTATCACTTCCGGTATCTTCACAATTTTACTATTTCGCCTGTTCGTAAGCACTGCAAAACGAGAAAAATCAGACGTTAAGTTGGGCATGTTGAGAAATGCAGTTAGGAAAGCAAGTTCCATCTCTATGGCAGGCTTAATTTCTATCCTAATTATTCACTGCAGGAAAAGCACACGAAACATGCATCAGAAACTACGACAATATCGGGTGTTATAAAGAAGATGATCCTGATAGCAAGGATTTGATAATAAATGACCGAGAAAATATTGATTGGGAAAACATCCAAGTTTACATGCACAGGTATTTTTAATAAATCTTGTTTCTACAGAAAATAGCCAACCTTTGTCAAAGAAAAAGAAATGTATTATCAGCTGAATTTCCTAGTTAAAGAGCTTGAACTTAAAAATGGTCCACTGTAACAATATTTGACTGAAAATGTTTTCATCAAACTTTATTCCCGAAGCAATATCCAAAGAATCCGATCAGAGCAAAGGCGATATGAAAAAACCCTGAAAAAGCTGCGAAGG
This sequence comes from Aurelia aurita complex sp. Pacific, assembly GCA_004194395.1. Lineage (NCBI taxonomy): Eukaryota > Metazoa > Cnidaria > Scyphozoa > Semaeostomeae > Ulmaridae > Aurelia > Aurelia aurita complex sp. Pacific. The sequence continues at coordinate 298,541 of REGL01000062.1, forward strand.
AGAACATGCTGTGGCTGGTTTATTATAGGAAATGCTATGAGAAAAAGCAGTCTGCAGAGGCAAACTTTAGGCCATTAAAATGCGAACAGATGACGTTTACAGAGCTATGAAGATATGCCATGGAAAGTTTAAAGGTACTGCCAATAAGGTTGAACAATTTCTCGAAGCAAACAAGCACTGATACATGTGCGCAAATTGGGTCTAAGACTCTATACATGCTCTCCAATCGGGCCTAATCAATATATTGAACTGTCCATGTATGTTTCATATTACCCTTAATCAGAGACGAAGCTGAGGGAAAATCAATACCGGATTAACCAAAACAGATTCATATGATTGAAAATTGGATGTACAAAGATTATTCGAGGAAAAGACTAACCACCATTTTCTTGTTCTTCATATGAAATTTTTCGAGCCCAGATTCAGATTTAACACCCAAAGTTTAGCCTTTAATATGTGTTTTTAAACTGCTGGCGCTAATGATGCTGACTTTATGACGATTAAAAGTTTAAAAATTTATAAAGGATTTGACAGTGAGAATCGTTCGGGGCGAAACTATACACCCCGAGTCATTTTTCACGGTCAAATCCCTTTAAGATTTTGAAACTTTAAATCGCGATAAAATTAAACATTACGACCACTAGCAGCATGAAAACTCATAGTTAGACTAAAGTTTGAATGCTGAATCCGAATCTGGCCACTAAAATTTCGTATAAAAATGATTTTAAATTATTTCCAAAACGAGGCTGTTAATTGAAGTAGTGGTGTATTCTCTCCAAACACTTTCATTGCAGCCTTGCCTGCCGATGTGACAAGGCAACGCGAGAGCGAAACAATAAAATATCAAGAGACGAAGACATGTACATTGGATTTGCTCTTCATTTCTATGGTGAATGTTACGGTAGAACATCAGCTCATATGATGAGAGTGCAGGAATTGTCACATCAGCAAGCGCTTTGTGTTGGGGACCAATCATATCGAGGGTGCCGTCAAGGAGAGCATAAAGAATGTGTTGGCATCGGTCAAGCTGAATATATTTACAAATTCAAAACGAAAGCAGAAATAGGTAACAGCTATTTTGTGGAATAAAATGTCACATGCTTCTTGTTGTCAACAGAACGAAATAAACAAACAAAAAGATGCCTCACATCGACCCTTGAAGGGAACCTAAGCACATCTTATACAGTAACCTTTGATAAAATAGCTGTGCAAAGGCAATAGGCCGTGAAACGTGCTAATAAGCACATGTATGGTATCTCGAGGCTCCACCATCGACATGTACACTGATTGATCAACGAAAACTACACCTCTATGTAATATGCTTATATTCTATCATTCAACCATCTTCAAATGGTCTTCTGTGCGACTATTTCTCTAGCCTACGTGTAGACCCATCATTCCAAAAGAAGAAAGGGTCTACGAAACAATGAGCAAAAGCTTGCTACTACAGTTCCAGAGTTCTGGAACTTAATTTATGCAGCCTTTGTTGAGACGCGTTTCACACATTATTTGAATAGAGGATTATCATAATCAATTGGGCAGCCGTAGCAAGCTTTATCTCTTTATTTCGTAGACCCTTTATTCTTTAGGATAATGGGTCTACTCGTAGGCTACTATTTCTTGGACCAAATCATTCTACTGACTAAAACAGTTTTGCTTCAAGCTTCAACGTTGTTTTGAGCAAATTCACGAAATAGTAAATTGCTAGCCCAGCTTCCTTCTCCTCAGACCGCAGACTCTGCAGACAGGCTATGAATTAAAAGGGCTCCGTTGCCAAACCGTAAACAACTGATAACACCGCACGTAGCCATTGCTCTCCATTGTTTTCTGCAGTTTGTTTCGTGGCTTCACCCAAGCCATCAAAAAAATGCGCGTTAAAAATGCACTTATATCCAAGCAATCGTAAGAAATATGAATGTTTGGATTTTTGCTTTGTGAAATACAAAGATCTATCTTCAAAATGATGCTTTCATTTTCGAAAAAACAGGTAAACGTCTGTGTGATATTGCCCATCAAAAAACTTCAAAATCACCGTTTCGACCGAAATCTGTAGACGGAGCCCCTTTAAAGGAATAAAGAGGATTCCAAGACTTCCTGCGAGGTACATTTCTTGCATTACAGCAGAGCTCTGACAAGGACATCCGAGAATATCTTGAAACCTTTCTCTCAAAAGATTTCCATGATTAGGACACATTTAGAGAGCGAAAAGTGCTGTTTTTGAAAGAAATCACTTTTTCGACTTTCTTGTCTCATAAATCAGCAACCATTTGTCCAATGCAAGTCGCCATTTTTACCAGTGGAAGAGAAAATATCTACAATAAATTTCCGCCATGAAAAACACTGAAAACAAAATATTTTGAGATCAGTCCCAAAAAAATGATGACAATTTCAAATAATTTTGTACTGCTTCTTGGTCACCCTGAACTCTCTTTCATATCTCGTTCAAGCCATCTTGCTAAGTATTAATACCATCGATTATAAATCATGATATTTAATTTTAGACATTAATGGAGGATATTCAGAATGGGAGCCATGGACACAATGTCTCTCTTTATGTGGGCCAGGCCAAAGATTGAGAGAACGGACATGCACTAACCCAGACCCGAAAGGGAATGGTAAAGACTGTGAGATTTTGGGACTAAGCACGGAGTCACAAGCATGTATGAATAAACCATGTCCTGGTAAGTAATTTTTTGGTAGAAATAAGTCAATCTTTCAAGAGCTTTTGCTTACCGCCAACAGAACAGCATACCTGATGTAGGTGAAGTTTTAACAAGGAGCGGGGATGGCTCAGTGGTTGTAGCATTCTTGCCAACCAATGTAAAGGTAGGTGGTTCGAGTCCCCGCCCTGCTGAACCTGCTACGTAGAGTGATGAAAATAACCAAATATTTCTAATGTCAGGCTTAAGGAATCACGAGGTATGGTCACATCGAGAGGAATAACCAGGACGCTGCTTCGATAAGCTTAGCTTCTCAGCATCCTAAATCTACCTTCGGATACTAGGTAGAAATATATTGCAGAACAAAAAAAAGTTTTAACAACAAAGGCGCTTTCCGCTCAATTTGCAGCCTATCCTTGATTGAAGTTGAGAGATAATGTACGAAATAAAACGTCAGCAGAAGCCAGGATATTTTAACTCACCCAATAGTAGTTACGAGATTTGACCAACAAGTATTAACAAGTACTCTCTGCCATCGCCCGGTAAAATAAATCACATGTATAAGCTCTAACTGAGGGGCTTCCATGGATAAAAAAGATAAAATCAGATCAATCAATCATATAAAATAGTTGAAAGTTGAGTTGCAGATTAATTTCAAAAACCAGAAATGTTTAGAATGATTTAGCTTTCTCATTAATGTTTCCTTTCCTTTTGAACTATTCGCAGTTGACGGCGGATTCAGTGATTGGAGTGAATTCGGAAAATGCAGCGCCAAATGCGGCGGGGGAACGCACACTAGGACTCGCCTTTGTACAAAGCCAGCACCATCACATGGCGGAAAGGACTGTGACGGTCTGGCTACGGAGTCAAGGAGCTGCAACGCTGCCCCATGTCCAGGTATATGTTTGTTTGTTTCTTTGTTTCTTTGTTTCTTTGTTTACTAATCACTGAAAAGTCACTATTTCTTTCGTTTCTAGTTGAAGGCAGCCAGGGTGTATTTTGTGAAACAAAAAATTCAGGTTTCCGAGATGACAAAGCGATGTGACTTTCAGGAGAATAGATTTCACCTCTCTGAGAGTGCACTAAATCAAATCAAAATAAACAGAGAGTGCAAAACATTATGCTTGGATTGGCTGCGCAGAAGGTGTGAAATCCTCTGCTTGAGGCTGCTAAATCGTTTTGCCTTAATCAAACATGCATTCTTTTTCACAAAATTCGCACTTGCTGCTGCCTGCTGTAGGCTATAGATGGCCTAGTTTCAAGTGCTCCTATATTCAGCGCACGATGCCGTTCGTCTGATTCCTATTGCTTTCAGGAGAATTACCACAACTCCAACCATAAATTCTACACGCCTCTCTCTTCGGGCGAAGCCTTCAATATATCTGGGTGTAATTGCAATATGATGGATAATCAGTCTGCGTGGCTTCAGTATTGGACCACTGGGTTGATTTTTAAGCAGATACAAAAACCTAACAAATTTGGAACACAGGTATAAGGATCAGACAAACATAGTATTAAAACAAAACTACTAATCTTTACCTGGTATAACAGGATATTAAAGAGTTGTTTCCCATGCAGCAAGAGACATTCCAAAGAGGTCCGTGCTAAAACGTGAGCTATACAACAGCCAACATATGCAGACTTAATATGAATACAAAGTTTTAATATTTCATGTAAAGCAAAATTCACTTTCTTTCGTAAAAAAGTGTACTTATCTTCAAATATCACAGGCTTGCTTGCATTAAAATTTCAACAGGTCTCCATGCATCATGTCAATATAAACCAATTTGTTCTCTTGTGCTTTCGAAGAGCGTGACATTTGCTGGCCTCCATGACACCTCTTTCGTGCTACTTTCACTACAAAAAACATAAAATGTTGGCCTTTGCAAAATGGAAGAGTTGAGTAATGGCTTAGCTTATATGACTTATGAATATGACTTACGATTTGCCAATGGATATACCGGTTCCAATTTGATCACCGAAATTAAGCATATGGTTGGGACAGATCATCACCAGGATGGGTGACCTCCGGGAAAAACCGGGTATTGTAGGTACCAGGCCTCACCAAAGTGAAAAATTGGGTACCTCAGTGATGAAGACAATGAAAACAGCAGAGGCGCATACCGTAACGCTGTATACTGTGTCAATAATACTTCCCAAGAGAGAAAAATGCATCCGCAGGCAGAGGAGATACTTAATTGCAAAGCGCTTTGACTGTTATGTGCGATAAAGGAATTAAATCCTGCGAGAATCGTCGAATTAGGGATAAATAGTCAAATACGCTGCAAATACAGACAGCGTTTCCAGCTAACTGAACCGTAGACTTATGACTGATATCTCATTGCAGTTGATGGCGGCTGGAACACATGGTCTTCATATGCAGCATGTTCTGCTTTGTGTGGCGGTGGCAAGCAAAAACGAATGAGAGGCTGTATCAATCCTCCTCCAAAGTATGGTGGAAAAGATTGTGTTGGGTCCTCAACTGAATTTAGGCCTTGTGAGACAAAGCCTTGTCCAGGTAAAAACAGTAATAAGTAGTGGGTCGAAGCATCATTGCGCCATTCATATGACGGAGCAAAACACTCTACAGTTGATTTTTCACACTTCTGATTTTTACAGCTAAGGAATCTATAAATTTCTGGAATGTACAACGAGTGAGCTAGCTACCTGGGTTTCAGAGACTTTCTTGCGGCTTTGCTTGTTTTTGAATTACTGGTTGAGAGAATTTCCTTTGTATGCGATGGTTAATCGCTTTGAAGTGCGGTGTCAATCAAAAGCAACTCATGCTGTTGTCTTACAAACTATGTCCTTGTTGGGGTGAAGCCGTTTCGAAGATTGTTCAAAACTCAAGAATCAATCACGAAAATAGCATTAGCCTGTAAAAAGGCCTGTTTGAAATTTTGCGAAAAACTCCTCTCCCCACCCCCCCCCCTTTTGCCTTATATCAGGCTAAAATTGTATAGACCTGTCAAAGGTGAATATGTGATTTTTGAGCACATGGTATAGTTTACTCTCATATGTAAATTTCTACAATCTACTTTTCTCTTTCAATTTTCAGTCGACGGTGGATTCAGCGAATGGAGCAAATTTGGCGAATGCAGTGCTAAATGCGGTGGGGGATCTCAAACTAGGACACGCAAATGCATAAAACCAGCACCAGCTCATGGTGGAAAACATTGTGAGGGTTCAAGTATGGAGTCGCAAATCTGTAACACTACCCCATGTCCAGGTACGTAGGGCTTGTTTCTATTACTGGTACCTCAGAGGAGAAAGGGAAACGGGCCAGGGAGTCAAATCATATTGCTTCCTCCCTTGGCCATGGAATGCATTAAGCTGATTTTCTACTCGATGCAAGCGCCAGCAACCTGTCATGAAGCCAAAGTAACTTTGTGTGAATACAATTCACGAATTTTGGTGCTCTGACCAAGAATTATAGTTTCATCCAGACGAACCTCATAATATTCAATCTGGACAATAGAGTGTGTGTCTTGGTTGTGGTCCTTAGTATCACAATAGAATTTCAAACAAAACAACATTTCTCAACTTTCAGCTTGTCTGCAACCCTCTTTATGGTCTACAACCTTGGAACCGCAACATTTTTCCTGACTCTATAGAGCGCTCTATAGTCAACCAGTCAAATAAGCTGAGAGTATAGCCAGAACGGCACGCTTCCTAAACCGAAATGTTGCTTTTATAACTGATATCTCATTACAGTTGATGGTGGATGGAAAAAATGGTCTGCTTATGGCACATGCTCTGTTTCTTGTGGTGGTGGCAGGCAAAAGCGAACGAGAAGCTGTCTTAATCCTCCTCCAAAATATGGTGGCAAAGATTGTGTAGGACTCTCTGTGGAATTTCGTCATTGTGGAGTAAAGCCTTGTCCAGGTAGGCATAAAATAACAGAAGAGCTGTCCAACTGGTTTCACCTAGGTGGATGTGACAAGGTGGAAAGAATGTAACGGCGTTAATTAGTTATAGATAAAGGCAATCGACATTAATACAAGCTGACCGGGGCCATGTTAAAAGTAAACCCTGTTGTATTTGATAAAGTTAACATGTGCATAGGCGTTTTAACATGGGTGCATAGGCGTTTTCTTTAGTCTATCTACAGTGGCCATTCAATATAGCTTTGTCCACACCCTTTAAAACTGATGTTAAGATGTGCCAGGTAGGAGACAAATTGAATACAACGCTACGGATTCAATCAAAATAGGTTCACTTCCACTCAGTCCATGCGTTTAGCTGTATAGCTGTCCACAGTGGACTTTAGCGTCGTTTCAATCTCGTAGACAATATTACGTAGACTATGCAGGTCCCATATAGTCTAGATAATCTAGCATAGGGTACTTTGTGTCCAGCAATATTAACCTGATATGTTGGTTGCAGTGAAAATAAACCGTTGCGCTAGATCAACGACGGCGCGGTATTAATGTAACTTCAAAACAAAGAAGCAATCTTTTTCTAAAACAAGATGATCTGCGGACGGCAAATTTTTTCGACAACCCAATTCGAACAACGTCTCCACTAAGTCAGGTGCCCTCTACAAGCTCCATTATCTTGACATGTCTCCCTCGTTTCCTTTCAAGTCGACGGTGGCTACACGGCATGGACACAATACGGAGCATGCAGTAAATCATGTGGACCAGGCCGCTTGCAGACAAGGACCAGAACATGTACAAACCCATCTCCTGCCAATGGCGGACGAAACTGTTTGAAACTTGGTCCTCCCTCAGAGAGTAAAGCTTGTCCAACAAAGCATTGCCCAAGTAAGTTCTATAAACCTGCAATTGCTATTTTCTGGCCACAAAAATATTAGAATAGATAGTGGTTATCTTTCAATTTAGCTACATTACAAAGTACCTGGTCAGGCGGATCGTTGCTCTCTTGCTATCAGCAATGTTCACTTAACAATTGGCTTTCATTTCCCAGTTTGTTCATCATCCCTAAAACTGTGTTAACTCCTCGCTCTCTATTCCCAGTCCTTTGCTTGCAAGCCCCTTTCAGCAGCCTCATTAGAAAATCTTCCAGCTGGGTCTGAATTTCGATTAGGAAGAGGCCAATTTCACATAAGACCAACTTTTATTTCAACATATGCAGTCAGGACCAGATGAATTTATGTCCTTTCCAACTGCACATGGTGCAAATGAAGATTATATACAATGGAGGGGGCGGATGCAAAGAAACATAAACGTTTCTGGCACACTGAGGCCTTTCGAACTAATGTTCTCATCAGAATGTGACTTCTATGATTTAAAGCTAGAGTACATTTTTCTGTTATATAAAAGGCATGTAACACAAAGAGATAACGTATTGATTTGCCTCATTGTCTGTTAACGGGGGTTCACTAAGTTTATTCAACTCCTTAAGGCATGACCATGTTTAAATAATCTGTCTTCGTAGTCCAATAACAAGTTTGAGTCACTTCATATCACAAAAGTATATACTTTGAAAAATGGTTCCTTCAGGCTCTCATTAGCTTGTCCGCAATTGAACATATGTCTCGATCAAGGATGACAAAAAGACCTTTATTTGACCAGAATATTTCTTTCTTTGCAGTTATCGAGTTCAAGAAAAGAGTTTGTGAATATGGTTACATCCACCTAACCTGTGGAAGTGGTCGCATAAACATCAGATACGCTATGTATGGCCGACTCTCTCGCTCATTTTGCTACCACTGGCTCTCTATCTGGCGGTCATCCAATTGTAGGGCTGCAAGTTCTTACTCGAAAGTTCGTGCTGCTTGCCAGAACAAGAAAGCCTGCAGAGTCTATGCTTCAAACAAGGTTTTTGGAGAGCCCTGTAGAGGCACACGAAAATACTTGGAGATTAAGTACAGCTGCCAATAACATGTTGCAGAATGGAGAGATACTATATCTTGTAGATTAAATTGCATTTATGATGTTGACTATCTTGAACTTGTTCTAGTTAGTTTTGCAAATTATTGTAGTTAGCTGATTGACCGATTAACTGATCATGATTGATTGAATGATTAACTGAATTACTGATTGACTGATTAAGTCATTGCTTGATTGTCTGAGTGATAGCAACAGATCGACTGATTTATTTTACAGACAGAAAGGACTCGTACCCCATTCACACTACAAATTTGTTTTGGCACNTGATTGACTGATTAAGTCATTGCTTGATTGTCTGAGTGATAGCAACAGATCGACTGATTTATTTTACAGACAGAAAGGACTCGTACCCCATTCACACTACAAATTTGTTTTGGCACGGCACAGATAAATTTGGTGTGGGTACCAAAAACGTGGTTCTGCATAGAGTTAACCCATTCAAGTTCGATCTGAGCCGTGTAATTATCTGTAGTACGCATACTATTTTACCTGCTGTTACTGGGCATTTTTACCTGTGCCTGAACTACCGCGTGATTGTGCTTCTCTCAACCAATTACCGCTGGATACACCCAAGCTAATAAGACTAAGCTGTCAAATTCGTTTGTGATCAGCACAGCGTAATCTGTTTCATATTTACAAAAAGTTTGAGCACATAGAAGAAAAAGGAACATAAGGGAACTTGTACTTGTCATATCTATTGACAAACTCATCAAAATCATGGCCACAATTTGCTGCTTGGCGCACACTGTGTGTTGTGGTGAGAGGTAGGAACAAGTTTAGGAAAAGGGTTTAAGAAAGGGGTTTAGGGTAAGATGTTGCCAAAATAGCATGTTTTGATTCATTTATAGGCCCTTAAATACAGCCACAACCTTTCTAGCATTGTAAGTATAATTGGTAACATGAAAAAAAAAAACAAAAACTGAATACGCAAAAAAAAAGACTCACCAATTTTCCCGGAGCAGTCAGCAAAATATCATTTTGCCATTCCAAATCGTTCCATTCGCTTCTTTTTCCTATCCTGTAAGCAAATGAAAGTTACAGTTTACATCAACACAAAAAAGTAGAAATCAGTTAGAAAATCAATTTTGAATGTAGATCAAGTGAGTTCTTTGTACTCCAAGTAAGTATTTCAACATCCCTGTTTATCAAATTTTGACTTTCAACAAGCAGCTAGTAAAATAATCGAAAAGTCGTTACTTGGTGCAGTTTCTCTTCAACTTTGCACATTTTCCTTTATCAAAGAAACCTGACGCCTACCTCACGATTTCTCTTGAGTATTTTTGAAAAACTAAAAAAACACAGTGCAGCCTTGTTGGTGGAACGAAAAGATACAGCAATTGCAAATTACAGCAAATCTTTCTAAAAAAAGTTGCTAGATTTCCTCCAAAATACTGAATATGGCTCCATTTTTCAAACTCCAATTTTGCGTATGAAATTTAAGAATATTCCCAACCTCTTTTTGGCTTACTTTAACGAAATCAGTTTATTGCATACTCAACGCAAGAACGATATATAAGAAAACCAGATAATTGTGCTATATTACAAAGCATTTCAGGACTTACGTCAATATTTTTCGTTGCTGGTGACGTCGATACGCTTGTTACAACTCCAAATCTTTGTTCCCTTTTCTTTTTTCTGTCGTTTTCATCGAGCTACAATTCAATGATGAGATTTATGAAATATGATTTACGATTGATGATAGATGATACATGATTTACGATTTATGATATATGATTTACGATATATGATTTACCATTGATGATATATGACTTACGATTTATGATATATGATTTACGATATATGATTTACCATTTATGATATATGACTTACGATTTATGATTTATGATTTACGATATATGATTTACCATTGATGATATATGACTTACGATTTATGATATATGATTTATGATTTACGATATATGATATATGACTTACGATTTATGATATAAGATTTATGATTTACGATATACCGGGTGAGCCAGAAAAGAGTTCCCATTTTCGAAAATTCGTAGCATCACTTAGTACTTCATGGATTTGCATGATTCAAATTCTAGTTAAAAGCCAAAAGATCGAAATATTTTTGTGATTTTTCTCGTCTTCTTACGAGCACTGCAAATATAGGTAAATCTGACTTTAAAGAAACTTCATAATTGCAAAATGACTGGAAATGGCCTAATACACTTGATCAAATCATTAGGACGCTCCTCACACAGAGCAATATGCACAGGCGGTTCACCTCTCTCAAGAGTTATACGACATAGATTTGCAAACAGATACTAAAGATTTTCAATCCCATGGCAATAGATGTGCAGACGATGTCTCTCACCCATGAGAAACTGCATTTTCTCTGTTGTTCTGAGCGAGGAGTCCTTTAGGATTTGATCAAGCATTTTAGGCCTTTTTCAGTCGTTTTGCAACCATCAAGTTTTTGTAATCTTGAACTTACCAATTTTTTCAGTACTCGTAAGAAGGTGAGAAAAATCACAAAAATACTTCAATCTCATGGCTGTCAAGCAAATATTGATTCATTCCAATCCATTCAGTACTCTTGGTGCTATGAATTTTCAAAAGTGGGAACTTTTTCCTGGCTCACCCGGTATGATTTCCCATTTATGATATATGATTTACGATTTATGATTTACGATTTATGGTGAAAACTGCATCTTATAAGGTATGGCGTTCTATGATCTAGAACAAAGAAAAAATTACATTATATGGAAACAATCCTTTTATCATATCACCGATAGACACACTAATAATCATGTAACCAACTCTAGTAATCAACTCTTCAATCATTTCGAGAGTTTTAATGCATGCACACCTTCAAAGTAAATGAACGGAGATATAGTGATCCAGTCTAAATATAGCATAAAAGAATGACATGCGCCACGTATGTTCCTATTTTTCATCGATCAAAAACATCGAATACAATATTGCTGTGTTTAGATTGCCCAGTCGCACTAGCTAAGTTGCTTTTAACTTCGTTGATTTACTTTGAAGAAGAGCTCATATTATAAACAGGGTTGCACTTTTCTTGAAAAACTATACAAAACTAAAACTTGCATGTTGAGCAGGAGACTTCTAAAGCGTCATAAATGAGGTCATACCTTGTCCATAACAGGAGATATCACTCCAAATCGATCAGCTCTTTTCTTTAGTTTGTCGAGAGTATCACCCTTTAGGAGGAGATTTTAGATCCTTGATTAGTGATTTATACATTAAGGAGGAAATTATAGATCATTGATTAGTGATTCATACATTAAGGAGGAAATTATAGATCCTTGATTAGTGATTCATACATTAAGGAAGAAATTATAGATCCTTGATTAGTGATTCATACATTAAGGAGGAAATCACAGATCCTTGATTAGTGATTCATACATTAAGGAGGAAATTATAGATCATTGATTAGCGATTTATACATTGAAAGGCCAGATATCGATCGTGACAAACACGGTTGGTATATTTGTCAATTCATCCTTAACGGGAAAACATCACTGCCTGATGATTTTGGCAACAATCTTTTAGCTATTCTACAAGAGAGTCAGAATCAAGTGACATTTTTGCATATTTTACGAAATGTTCCATTGAGATCACTATCATATTCTAATTCCTATAATTTGTATAAGAGTCTTCTGTAAAATGGTTAAAAGGTCCAATAAGGGTGCCACAGTGCGCTAAAAAATAGCACCCAGTTAGTGCGCCACATAGAATCATAGCTGAAAAGTCAGTAAATGTTCGATATCATTTTGTCATTTTTTAGATAACAGGTGCGCCAAAATAAACTATGCACGTTTGACAGACCAGAATAAATCGTACACTGGACCGATTTGGAAGATTTATGACTTAATCTTTAGCAGAGAGCCTGACTTAGATTCTAGGACTTTTTGCAAATTTTTCCGTTTTCAGTTTTTAAATCCAGAAGCGAGTTTCTTAAAATTTTAGTTTTCGAAAACACTGAAAACGATCAAAAAACGTCGATCACATTTTAAAAGACTCAACATGAATGAACAAAGAGAAAACGTTTTCAGGCTGATTTGGGGGTTTAGTACGAACTCTCGAACCTCATATTACAATTAGTTGATTTTTAAATCTATCATCTTCAAGTTCTCTCTTTGTCATGTNAAAGACTCAACATGAATGAACAAAGAGAAAACGTTTTCAGGCTGATTTGGGGGTTTAGTACGAACTCTCGCACAGCATATTACAATTAGTCGATTTCTAAATCTCTAATCATCAAGTTCTCTCTTTGTCATGTCAATTTATGTCGATTCTTTAAAAAACTTGATCGATGTTTTTTTTATCGTTTTCAGTGTTTTCGAAAACTAAATTTTTAAGAAACTCGCTTCTAGCTCTAAAAACTGAAAATGAAAAAAATTGCAAAAATTCCCAGTATCTAATTCAGGCTTTCTGCTAAAGATTAAGTTATAAATCTTCAAAATCGGTCCAGTGTACGATTTATTGTGGCCTGCCAAACGTGCATAGTTTATTTTGGCGCACCCGGTATTATGAGCCATGTTGGTAGAAATATCTGCTGTCAATATCATATCGAATTAGAACAAATGCATAATTCAGAAGAATCTTTCTAAGGATTGCTAAAGATCTAAAGAATTTACACCTGTAATGACTAAAAATGCGCGAGACCTTGATCAATGCCGTGTGACCATTTTCCTTTCACATCTTATTAAGAAGAAAAGCCTGAGGAAAATAAACTAAACTTTTTCGACAGTTTTACTAGTTTGATAACTCCGCGAAAGGGCTGATCGTTTCACAACAGGTGAACATGCGCTATCATAATAAGTCAATGCATGTTGAGAAATTTAGTTACACTTACCGCGATCATTTTTCCTTGCAAGACCACTTCAGTTGGTGCCCCACTTGCTTTGAATCTGTTGAAAAATAGGCAATAGGAAATACAATATGGCATCTTCAAGACAGTTGCAGGGGGGGGGGGCAAAAATACTTGATATTGCCAATATTGTCTCCGTTCTAATGAAATTTTGCAATTTCTATCGAAATATTTAGAGTGAACACTAAAAAGCATGGGACCTAGATAAAATCGGGACGTATTGCTAAACAACCTACTAACTTAGTTGATTTCATGTTTAAGCAACTTACAATGAATTTGTTTCAATAAAAGGCAAAATGAAAACAGCGAATTTCAAGCATTTCAATAGGCAAGAAGTCTGCAAGGGACAATAAGGCCTTCACAGATACACAGTTTGCCACAAATAAATTTCTGGAAATCACTAAAAATTGGACAGCAAGGATTGACTAACAAAATGCATCCAGGGTTGAAAAATCTTGGAATTGTGAAAGTTTAGCAATTAATTTAAAAGATGCCAACTGTATCATCGAGATTAAGGCTTTATTTGATTGACAAGTATTTGCTTGAAATTCCACCCACGACATCTAGCCTTCCCTACCAAAAATGCATCCGCTTGTGGGGTTGCCAAACAATTTAAGAAACCTTGTCACTTTGTGCCTTGTCATTGCATCAGATGTTAAAATTTCTTAAGAAATGAGGTAGTTGGCTAAGAAAGGAACTGTGTTTTGCTCTTCCCTGATAGCCATAGCACACTGGCCCACTGCTTACCACTATTTTCAAGAAAGGAACTGATAAAAGTAACCATCTCCGTCACAAAAATTAAGAACAATATCTAAGTATGATGTTTCAAATACTAGTATATACATTTCTGGGACATGCCAAAGATACATCTCTCAACTGCCAAAGATTGTCATATCTGCAAGTAAGCATTGTCACAAGAATACCCCCTGAAATCAGTTAATTTCGCCGCTACAAACCTTTCTGCTCTTATCTTCTTCTTATCAACTTCATTTGTTATTTCACCAAATCTTTTTCCTCTCTGCATTCGTTTCTATAGAAGCAGTAAAAGAGTGTCAGAATCAAATGGCCTCTGTCACATTTTCATGGAATTTCTCGCAAAACTACATGCTTTAAAAGTCTTCTCCTAAAGCTACCCTCAACCCTTCACTTTGTCTACATCGTCTCTGGCTTATGATTCATCTAAATAGTTTTCATTCATCCTCTACCGGGTGTCCCAATAAAAAGTAGTCCCGTTTGAAACATGACGAAAATTTGATTATCGAACCTATCACAAAGTTTTCTTTTAATCTCTCTTTCAAAATTATTTTAAAGGATGGCAAAATATTTGTTTTTCATTACTTAAAGTGGATGAAATAACGCATTGAAAAACATCACTCTGAGCTATAATTCTTGAGCAACATCCTTTATCTTGCCTAAGAGCCATTATAGTAAGATGTTTTATTTTCCTTTAAGTCTACAATGGTAGTTTGTGTTTCTTTCTTACATTTACGACCAAACTAGAGGCTTACTATACAGAAAATGAGTTAATCTGGTATTCATTAGTGCAATGCTCATCAGCATGCTTGGAAATCAGGCAGCCCTAAAAAGGGCTAAATTTACTCATTTTAAAGCAATCATAACATCAGCTATGCCTGGAAAAATAATTTGGTTATTGATTTACTTGCCAAAAGCAGAAATTTTAAGAGTGGCTTTACAGTAAAATTTGGGTGATTTTCAAACAGGAGAACTTTTTGGGACACCTGGTACAATTTTTCTTTTCAATTCAACGTACGCAAAAATATGTTGATTCTATGTACCTTCAAGAACTGATCAGTTACTCAAAAGTTATTCACTTCTTTTCATTTGATGAAGCATTAAAACCACTGCCACTGTCACTTGTGTCTTAGCATTTTCCTGACAGTTCAGTTGCAAAGCCTTCATAGGATGGTACTGTTTTTAACAAATGTTACTCTAGCAATAACAAATAATCCTTGATGGTAGAGATTTCAACTGTTCATTTCCTTAATTTCCATTAATTTCAAATGTTTCCTTCTTGCACGCATCATTTAAAGTTGCGTAAATTTCATAATGTTAGAGTTAAGAACAATAACTAATACTGCAATAATAAAGAATGAAAATTCACAACAAATTTATGGAAATATGTATGTACCGGGTGTCCCAAAAAAGCTTATAAAATTCAGCAGTTATCGGAGTAAACCAAGTAACCAGTGTGTTTCGTAATAACATTCTCATAACAGTCTATTGCATAAAGCATAACTTAGAGCTAAGTAGTTATCTCATGTTTCTATCTGCCTCCAAAGATGTACTTTCTACATTCTAATGTATTCTCAGTTCTAGCAGCTTTTTTCACTATCTTTGCCCAACGTCTTTCTAAGAGAATAGTGAATGAGAGCAAATAACAGTGGACATAAGCAGGACAAACCTCTTCTTCTGTGAAAGGAATGCTCTTTCGTACAGCAACGGGCTTTTCTTCTTGTGATCTATAAAGTATATATTATTTATTGAAAATCTTTAGTTTTTCTTCATCAATTGGTACTTGGTACCAAGCTACCTTACATCGTACCGTTTTTGTTTGTTAAAGTATCATAATTGTAAGTGTCATCCAAAGAAGGGACCAGATGACCTCGTGTCTTCTTCTTCTTTGGATGGCACAGTTACGAGTAAACTTTTATGTGTTTAAATTGCTTTAATATGATAAAAAAGTATACATTTAGTGAAGCATGATCTAAATTCACAGTTCAAAAGCGTTGATATGCTGGTGTAAGGTTGAGGTGAAGTTGTGGGCTTTATCGAGTGACTCAATAAAAACGATCTCCAGTTGAAGATATACTGCTCCTTGAATATCAAAGCAATAATATTGAAAACTGCCTTGCTTTATTGCTGATATGTTCGATTAGATTCAGTAATTCACCTGGCTTTAATCGGTCATTCCTTCCCATAGATAGGGGAGATTTCTGCTAAGAGCCCCTTTCAATTCCTGCAAAAACCAGTGAAAAAGACTGGCAAAATTTCGGAGTTATGCACGATGCACAAAGAACAACTTTGGTAAAGATTTCGGATCTTTGATTGGTAAATACTGCGAAGGGCAAATCGCCCCATAAATACTGCACGAGATTTTGGGATTTTATAAATCTCTCAGATCTTTCGAAGACGTTTCGAGATTTTCCAATTTGTTCGATATTATCAAAGATTTTCGAGATTTTGCAAGGTTTTTCAAGATTTCAAGATCTTTGAGGATTTAAGCGATTTTTGAGATTTCCAAAGAATTCTCGAAACATTTTTTAAGAATTTGTATCATTTGTTGGTGGAGACAACTAGGATTTTTAAGGTGTTGAAAATTTTCTTTGGGGTTTCGAAGATTTTGCAAAGATTTTGTGAAGTTTTTAGGATTTTGAAAGATTTTTTAAGAAAGTGTACGAGACTGTTGGGGTGATTTGCCCCTCGAAGTATTGAATTTCAAAATTCACATTTTAACTGTTTCTTTCCAACTTTGAGCTCAATAATCTTCAATGCATAACATCTAGTAATATATAAAATTTGAAAATCTTACATTTCAACTGTCTTCACAACCTTTGGCTCATCGATCTTTAGTTCAATATCTGGTAGTTTGTCATCAAGAACATCGTCTAGCTGCACAAAAAAGACAAATTTGGCACTAAAAAACGCAGAAAATCTCAGTTAGAGCCTCTAAAATGAAGTTGGCAATATAAAAATGAACAAAAACAATGATATTTAAATATTACATGCAATGCTAGAAAAAATGAAGAAACGAATTACGAAAAAGTTCCTGACTTATGCCTAATATACGATTCGTTATTAAGATAATATAGCTTAGTTATATAATAATAATAATATAATATAACAAATTTTCATACAGTTTCAACATTTCATACATTTCAACAAAAATGCTGTTATCAACATGTGTCCTGTAAAGGAAAAGAAAGAAAAAACCTATAACAACTCTGATAAAACCTACACTAATTACAATGATGATTTACAAGTTGCATATATATTACAATTTTCAAATAAAATATTTCTTTAATACTTCTTCGTTAGTGGCTTTTAGTGTAATTACTATGTTGTTTATGCCATGAATGTTTTGAAAAGAAGTCATATTACTCTGACTTTAATATGACATGTGTGGGAAGGGCTTCCAGGTTTTTGTTCCTTTAAATCATTTTACATCCAAATATTATCTTAGTTTTTAAGTACAGCCACTTGGTTCATCGACATTTTGTTCCAGAAGAATTCTAACGAAAATCTTCAGGTTTTTGAAAATACTAATTTATATATTTATATACTGTAGTGTATATTCTTCAAAAACTCTATACCTACAAAGATATGACATAAGACAATATTACAGAAAATTAGTACAATGATACAGAAAATGAATACAATATACTGTATAATACAAAGAGGTGCAAAATAAATTGTATGCAGGAAATTACAGAAAGGAGGAGCTCTATCAATAGGAAAACCAATCAAAGAGAGAGTCCCCTACCCCCTATCCTAAGATATTGTCAGGTTAACTAAGATGAATTCAAATAATTGTGCATTTTCTTTTCATATAGATTAATAGAAATTGTGCCAGTATCAAAATAGCTAAAATTCATCGATTAACCTTGTTCAATAAGTAAAGTTCTAGTTTTCTTTTTTTTTGAAGGATTATGAGACAAGACCTTTCTTTGTAATAAGCTAAGTTCAAAATGAGAGATCCTTATCTACTAGATGCAGTCTGATTTTTGAGTGAAAGATCAGTAAAAATTACTTGCTGCAAATCTATTGTATTTACATTGAGGCAATCCTGAAATACGCAGAGTGCACTTGGTGTCAGAGCAAAATATAAAAGCTAAACCTCCAAGTCTACTCCGAAAAATGAGGACATTTGAAAAAATGCGACTTGCTCAGATTATCTCCAATCCAACCCCTTTGAGAATTCTTTGGATGATAATGTAACATGAAACAAAGGGAATAGTTTTTTATATACCTCATTATTTGCAGATATGTCAATTTCATCATCTTCAGTTGAATGTCCGAGATCATTGTTATCATCTATTTCTTCTTCGTCTTTCTTATCTTCATTTGATGCTGCTGAGTCAAGTGCTACATCTATGGAGAAAATAGACATTTTACAGTAGCCATTCTGCAAAACAGTCCACATCAAAAATCAATTTTATACATTTTGTAGAAGTTTGAAAAATTAGCACAACAGTGATAGAAATAAACGTTGTGCTATTGAAATATTTAAGCGCCTGAACGGCCTTGCACCAAAGATAGTAGAGAATCATTTAAAAAGATTGGATCACCAAAAGGACACTTGAGGTAATATGTCATATCTTGTGGTGCCTCGCATAAGAACAGAAACCCATAGATATACAATAGATTGCCACCTGAACTGAAAAATGAAAACTCAATGGTGAGAACTATTTTTGGACACAGGTCCTTGATTTATAGCAGCTGTTCTTTTTGACCAAGTAAACCGGTACAGTATAAATATTGATATAATATATTATTACTATCATTATTAGAAACTCTAACACCATTCAATTAAACCTTTAGTACAAAATCGTATACAAATATCACTTGATCCAGACTCAACTCATTAGTAGCATTAGGCTAAAATACCTCATTCAAATTGAAGTTGGCCATGCACATGCACTATGAAAAATGAACAGTCCAAGAAACAATGCTGTGTCTGAACATTTTCTTTGTTTTATTTAATACAAGCCTATGTACTTTAAGGGAAGAAACTTTCACAGGAATAAATGTTCACACTTTTCACAGAAATTCACAAAAGTTTATCCTGCGAAATTTCCGAAAATGTGAAATTCGCGAAAGTTCATTCCCGTGAAATTTCCTATTCTGTCAAATTTGGGAGAATTAAATCCAAAATCTTTGTGTTTTTTTCCAACTTGCGAGAGCTTCTTCCCAAAGAAGTTTTTCTTCCCTTAAAGTATTTACCATTGCATACCCTTCAAATTAAGTGGATTGTTGTCAAAAAGCCCTTTCAAAAGCTTTTGGGAAATGTGCTTCTACAAATCTCCACTCCTGTTTCTCTATATCCTCCTTGTGACAAGCTGTGATCCCCTGATATTTACTTTTACCACGATTAAGGTCACACATTATACTTAAACAATGGTACATTACTCACCCTTTTTCAAAAACTCTAGTAGTCTTGCTTGCAATTCAGCTTTGGTACCTTTAACTGGCAAGTTTCTTTTCTGTAGTTCTCTCTTAAGATCATCAACCTGCACAAAAAATCATCATTACAACAAAAATCAATAAAAAGTAGAATCAAACCCAACCTAGTAATCTTTAGGTATTTAGTTGTAAGCTCTATTTTCTTATATATATTCCAATAAAAAGTTACAATATATTTACGAGCTACAACTACACTACACTACTTACAGAACTACTCTACATATGAGCTACCCTACACTACTTACATAATTACCCTACAATACTACTACAACGATACCCCAAGGAGCAAAAAAGCAAACTACCCT
>REGL01000062.1:353600-369974 GCA_004194395.1 Aurelia aurita complex sp. Pacific
AAAAAAAAAAAAAAAAAAAAAAACCTTTTTTACTAAAATCACACCCTTCTCAAAGTGAAGTTCACACGAACGTCATGCAGTGTAGTAGGAGAGTTAAACCAACGACGTCGATCCTGATATATTTTGCAATTATATTTGCAGTTTAATGAAACTTACACTGACTTTGAAGAATTCATATTAATCTATCTTCTTCACTTGATTCGTAGGTTAAGAAACAAAATTTCTTGGAAATCCTCGCATTCGTGCTGCAAAATTATGCATTCATTGTTTACAGTGGCATTCAAGGTAAGAGCTAGACAAATTCAAACTTGTACGAACTTGCTCTTCGGAGTATCTGCTGATTGTAATTTCCGTCAAAACCATGACATGCGTTCTATACAGATCTCTAACCTAACGAGTTTCATGCTCTTTGATTCGGAGGAGCAACATAAGATTTCCACGGTACGTGTCCGGGGTCGTTGTCCCATTCAGAACAAAAAAGTATGAGACCCATGAATCTTGAAAAATTGCTGAAAAGTATATCCCTTCATCCATATATTTATCATGAGTGGGCTACCACAATTGGAGAATTAAAATGTGCCGCTGCCTGGGATCGAGCCCAGGGTCTTCGTGTCAAAGTTTTCTCCAACACTCCACTGATGCCGAATGATTCTATATACATATGCAATGGCTCTGATAAAGGCTTAATGCCGAAACAAGAAAAAAAATGGCTTCTGTCGTGGCGTACTTCAGATTTCTCCAACATTTCATTGTGCTTGAGTGGCGCGGTGGAATGTTGGAGAAACTTTTGACACGAAGACCCCGGGTTCGATCCCAGGCAGGGGCACGCTTTAATTCTCCAATTGTGGTCGCCCACTCATGATAAATATATTTCACCGTGTCAGTTGATGCCGAATGATTCTACCTTCGTCCATATATCCATAAATGCGGGGAAAGTGAAAAGGACACCAATGAATTTGGCGGAAAAGTCGACGAAAGCATACCCAAAGATGTACTTTCACTTACCGTAAAAGCTTTTCTTTGAGCACTTCAGAGGGGGGGGGCTAAGAGAGGGAGCATATTAGAAAGGGGCTTATTCAAAAAATCAAATAAGAAGGATTTATACGGTAGCTTTTTAGTTCCTTTACATCATATTTTGTGGATTCAACATACACTTTTACGAGTCAAATGCATAAATTCCACACAGTTTTATCTCAAACCGTATCAAAATTAAAATTCAAACTTATTTATCTCAATAAGTGGAAGATCTTTGGTAACATCTCGAAGTTGATATAAGTGGGTGGGGCTTAATAGAGAGAGCGGCTAATTTAGTAATTTTGGCTCAGAGGGGAGGGGCCTATATTAGAAAGGGGGGCTTAGTAGAGCTTTTACGGTAAAAGCATGTTCGTAAATCCGGAAATTATTGAAAACCATACACGTACCTTTTTTAGAAGAAACTGCTCTTAGGAAACTAAACTTTCAGGTCGCCAAAAATTAAGAAACTCCAGTACTGGGAAAATATAGCTTGTTAAGAAACTATGCATTGTACTAAAGGATTTTTGTCCTATCATAGTGCTGCAAACGTACTTGAGTGATGTCTAGACATTGGAAAGGCTTCAAAAAAGCTTTGTTTTGAAACTTTCACGAGAGCATAGTTAACATGAAGAATGTTATGAAACCTTTAAGAAAATCGTAAGAAACTCTGAGAACTCAAAATCTGCTAGTTTGAAGTACTGGACTGGCTCAAATTCTTAGTTTCTTGTAATAAGTTACGTGTACCCATTAACCCAAATTCTTGTCTTAAAATTGGTACCTTTAAAGATGGCACACCCCTTTACCATAGTGGACTTGAATTACCCCCGAAATTTTGATACCTATTGGATGCTGAACAGGCCTACTTGGCAAAGTCCGATCGGATCAAAATTCGAGAGGGAGAGAAAAATTCATATGCTGAAAACTTGTAGAATATCTACTGATCTGTTTAAGCTTTGACATACCCACAGAAACTAATTTCACAGTCTTTGGTGTCGAGAGCTGCCAGATTGCAGAAAGTCGAGAAACTGTTATAAGTAATTGTATTATCGCTGTAAATCCATCCTGTATAATTCTCTTCCTGATCTTAAGTTGTTGATGAAAATTGGCTGATCCAATTGAGAAAGATCTTATTAACGATGGTTAGGAAGAGCGCTTAAATTTACGTTTCTGCTTCAGAAGATTGCCGAAAAGTAGAAATTTGCAGATGTGGACGGCTGTGGTAGCTCCCAAATATTGTCAGATTTTATGCCTTCTTTTTTCGAATCATGATCGAACCTAGGTTCTAGGTTCAAGAATCACTTGTCAGAAATGAAATGCAATAAAAGTCACGATAAGCATCAAATTGATCAATGAAACCTATAATCTTGGACAAAATATATCCGGACTGTATGTGATCGAATTTGAAACAGAATTTCCCCCCTCTCCCCACCTATCAATGTTGGTCTGACGTGAGATTTTGGTGGAAAGGTTTCTGCTCCCATCAGGCCTGAAATTCGATGTNTCGCATAATTTTCGCTAGAAAATGACACCCTGTCGCATAATTTTACCGCAAAAGGACACCCTGTTGAGCATAAGTAATTGTATTATCGCTGTAAATCCATCCTGTATAATTCTCTTCCTGATCTTAAGTTGTTGATGAAAATTGGCTGATCCAATTGAGAAAGATCGTATTAACGATAGTTAGGAAGAGCGCTTAAATTTATGTTTCTGCTTCAGAAGATAGCCGAAAAGTAGAAATTTGCAGATGTGGACGGCTGTGGTAGCTCCCAAATATTGTCAGATTTTATGCCTTCTTTTTTCGAATCATGATCGAACCTAGGTTCTACGTTCAAGAGTCACTTGTCAGAAACGAAATGCAATAAAAGCGACGTTAAGTAGCATATATTAATCAATGAAACCTACTATAGATTCGGTTCGGAGAAGAAAGTTCAATTCACCTAATGAATGCAAAATAAGTCTTCTATGTTTGCACGACGTCTTCTATGTTTGTACGGCCAAAATTTGCCAAAGAAATCTCCAAAGTAATCAGTCGAACTACAGTGTACTGAATGAGTGCTGTCACGCAACTGATTGACTCCTAAAACAATGGCATCCTATTGTTGTACTAGCTGATTGGCTCCTGGAAAAATGGGATCCTATTGTTGCACTAACGGGCCCCATTTCACACCTCTGAAGAATACGGTGATCATTGTTTTCAGGAGACAGTCAGCTGCATGACAGTAGCCTTTAACCGAAGAAAAAAATCTACAGTACAGTCTCCATATACACAAACACCATAACTTCGGTCTCTAAAAGGTTATGAGTCAATTTTTCTGTCAAAGTAAGGCTTAAAATTTGCCCAAGGCTTGCTGTCATATGTGTAACGGGGAGGCAACAGCTCGTTTTAATAATCTATCTTACTCTTGAGAAAAATGTGTGGTTTTTTAGATGTCAAAGCATCCTATTCTGTTGTAGAGTAACACAATACTGGTTTGCCTGGTTTGAAGAATGTGAATAACAACACAAATTTAATTGATCTTTCTTTATCTCAGGAAAACCAAAAAGTCCTAAATTTAGAATTCAAGGATTACATATTTAGCAGGTGTCAACGGACAAGAGATATACAAAGAGTATTGAATACAGGAGTGTCACTAGGCGATTGATATCATACATAACTTGAAGGAGTGTTGGCTTCTGTGGCTTCTGGCCGGATGGGGAGTACTCAATTTTGTGTGTACCAGTCGTGTCGCCCAAAAAAGATTGATGATTTCTCTGTTCACATTTCCTTACACTGTTTTTACCGTTTCAGACCTCGGAGTCTCTCCTTGCGTCTCCTTTGCTTTAAATTTAACAGTTTGTGCCGCATTTACACAATGACACAGTTAAGCCAGCCCTTTCTAAAAGAGGTTAAATTTTAACCAAATGCATTCGATTTGTTGGATTGACCAATCAGAAGGCCGCATCCGATAACCCGGAAGCATTGTCTAAGCTTTTTTAACTTGCTATTGTGAATGGGGCATTAGTCGGTTGAAATTGGTCACACCATTCTTTGATCTCAAGATTCTTTTTAGGATCGGTCAAACAGGCTAAAATCTTTCATGATCGATTTTCTAATATTTGATCTTCACATTTTACCACGAGGAAACTTTTCATTTCTCCGTTTAATTTTGCTTGTGAGCTTTTTAATTGAATTTATTGTATATTTTTCATTTCAGTTTACCATATCAGTTTCAAGGAATATGAAAATTACCAAATACAAAGACAAAAGCTTCTTGTTTATTTGACGATTGTGGACGTAAGTTTTTTGGTTTGAACTTTTCGCCTGATGTTTAATTTCTTTTACTTAAACTATAAGGAAAAGGCATATTTCCAATGGTTCCAAAGTAAGAAAAGGAAATTTACTTATCAATTTAGTGTTTTAAGGGAAATTTCCTTCTCATCAAATTCCCCTGTCAGAAATCATAGAGAAATTTAGTCACTTTTTGCAAGGGCGTAGGCTCCAAATCTTGCTTTACGAAGATATCATTCCAATGGCCAAGCACATTGCATGGAAACAACAACAGAGCCAAAGTTAGGCCCATCTGTTTCCTTGCCATCCTTTCTAATACCAGTCAGGATGATTTAGATCTTGAAACCTTTGTTCAACAACCTTGATCCAAATAGTCTACGGTGTGCAACTAGATAATCTATCATTATCATGAGGAACATAAGATCTTGCGATTTTGAATATTCTTTTATTCTTTGTTTTTCCCAAGTCATGAGACAACCCATTCCACAACTCATTCCACAACTCATTCCACAACTCATTCCACAACCTATTCCACAACTTGTTCCACATTGTAGACTCGGTTTCTTCAGCTGCTTAAAAGTTACATACTATACTTTCTGATCCACCCAGTAGATTTGTGATAAGGCTGCGTTCAGATTATACCGGAAAAGTTCGAAAAAGGCAAACAATGTGATGGAACCAAAATATTAGCTTTATTTTGCACGATACCGGCACAATTTGAAAACGCCAAAGCATGTGACGGGATGGTCTTTCTGTATCTATTTTAAGCCGTTCTCCAACCGTTTTGATATATTAGAATACCATTTTAACTTGCAATTTTCCTTGTTTCAGTCGACGGGACTCTTCGTATTAAACATAATATTTACATGCTTAGCTGTGAAACTATATCGTGAATATGGATGGAAAATATACAAAAGAGTTAGATTTAACATACGATTAAGAGGTATGACATTTTATTCTTTTTAATTTCTTATCGTCCGACGATCTTTACTCTTTGCTACAGAGAAAACAGTTTAATGATACCGTCTTTGTGATATTTCGTTCATGCACTTACTAAATGAAATCTACACTTCCAGCATCAATAATATAACAAACAGGTAAGAAACTTTTGGCAGCAAAATGGCCTAAAAATTTAAGAAACTGCCTTCACCAGCCCCGGACCTTAGTTTCTTATAAAGGGAGGTACGATCTCATAGAGCTTGATAACTTGCTGGCAGAAGCAAATTACAGTCAAATAAAGGGTTTCCAGCTACTGTTTTATCAATTCATTTTAACATGACGTTATAATTCAATGTGTAGAAGGTTGGTTTTGAAGCGTTTTTTATTACAAATGCTGTCATTGTTCAAAACATGATTAACGAAGTTATTAAAATTCAAAATGCAACAGCATCAAGGCTCTGACCAACTTCATCGCAAATTTAGTTTTAGTTAGTTCCTCAGTAGCTGCTTAAGTAGCTATTCAAGTTCTCTTGTACTAGGCTATTGATGGAAAAATGAAAATCTGAAAAATCTGAAATCAAATGGTAGACATGAGCCTGACATAAGATATTCTCGTTGTATTCCAACTGCTATTTATGTGAGGCCATAGCAATGAAGGTACTTTACAACTGCAATTTGATTGAGAAAACTTAATAACGCCTCTGCAATGAATAGTGCCATATTACACAGCTAGAAATGTTTTTGAGAAAACTTCAACAATGAGCTATAATTTCTAGGTGATATTTGAAGTAATTGGAGATCAAAACTAGTGATATAACATCAATATTTACTGAACAAAATCAAAATAATCTTCTTGAAGTGTAAATTATTTACAGGACAATACCGCAATTATTTAATTAAAAATGAGTGGGTATGAATTTCTGCGATACTTTCAGAGATCAGCTTGTCTTATCCTCAGCCAAGTAATTGTTTCAGAGAGGTGAATGATTAAAACAGTTGTCTTTCATTTTTGAACGCAAATTTTTGAGGCATAGTGTATCCAAGTAAGTAGAGGGGGATATTCACAAACATGTGATACTTAGTTGTGTTTTCACATGATTCATGCGATCAGTGTTTGTACGAATACAAGGTTGAATTGTTGAATGACTTCCCCCATCTAAAGTCCGATATTTCCATGTGATCAGTTTGAAATGGACCAATCAAATTGTCCAAAGCTGGATGCATGTCAGCACTTTGTCAGCAGTTTCAACTAATGTGCACGGAACTGGTATTTATATGGACACACTGCCTTTCATGTTGAGAACATTGAGAAATAACATGCTCTGATGAAACCAATTTCCTGTAAATTTCTTGACAATATACGTCTCTTCTCTTCTCTTATCTTTCTCCCTCTTTCTCCTCCGCTTTTCTGTCTCTCCCTCTGCATTTTTCTGCTCTCCTTCGCATCAGCCAAAATATTTGCTGTGCATCAGAAATAAGAAATGAAGAAAAATATATTTTGAAATTGATGCCCCCGTGGGGAAATCGGCAGAATAGAAGCTAGAGTACACATTTTGTATAATTGCAGCGCTCCTCCATAGAAGCACACCAGCAGTGTCTAGCTACCCATGATGATACCCTGTTGCCTAACAACGTTTCTTGTTTTTCAGCCGCCTTTCATTTGTATGAAACTGTTGTAATGCTGTTGAAGATGGAATTTCTTTTTCTGGTAAGTTAAATTTTGTTGGCGAGAGCTGTAATTTTCTTCATGAAACATAACCTTATCTGCTTGCTACATGAGACCCTCTCCTTCCCTTCCCTGCCGCTAATGTACGCAAAGAGAATTTCAGGATATGTCATTACTATTAGAAAACGTAAGAAATCCTCAAAATGATTCAGAAGTAGTGTCGTCATATCATGATATGCTTAACGAAACTATCATGGGACCAAAGCCTTGCTAAATGTTTAGAATAAAACTTACAATTTTATATCAAAACAACACGAATTTGAATGTTGGCTTCATATCTCTCTTTGGAGAGACCAATAGAAACTTTGGTATAGCCTTTAGTATCTGTATTGTTATTTGTTAAGATCATTTAGGGTAGCCATGCCTGTCATTCTCCCCATTTTATGGTCTCTGTAAATATATTTTTGTTAAATTTTATATTTCTAGATTGTGTATAAAAATCCTCAAAAGCCTCCATTGTAAGGAGATTCGTGTTTTCTTGAGCTTGATCCGTTAATATTCGGCACAATGAAATCTCTTGTAGCTGCAAATATGGACTTGCCCAAGTCTCACTTTTTTCATTAGTCGATTAAGCCATTTCTCTCTTTCTCCTCTGCCTTTTCTTTCTCTATCCCTCGCAGCGCCCTTTACCTTTTGCATTTTTATGGCTCAATCGACTGATGAAAAAAAGTGAGACTTGGACAAGTCCACAAATATAGACCTTTTAGCTATTCTGAAAAGAATCAAAATCGGACGATATTTTCCTACATCTTATAGAATTTTTGAATGTGCACAATAGTGATAGAAGCTCTATCGCCACTCGATCAAGCCTCGCGTATAAAAATGTATGAAAATGACGCTCGATCCAGGCTCTTTTGTAGAATAGCTAAAAGTTCTTTTGTTGAAAAACAGCCGATAGAAGTTAAAACCGTTTGGATACCGGCACTTGGATGCTAAAATGTTTTGCCGACTTTTTGCCGAAAATACGAAGTGCCGAATGTTTCGAATGGATTTTCGAATGTCTCGAATGCTTAAAATCGGATCTTTTCAGTGTACAGTGTACCGTTGAACAGGGCCTAATAACCACTCGAAGAAAACAGGCATCAGTATGATCTTTTGCGCGTTTTATTCTTTATTTCAGTGCTGACTAGTTTCGCCCACTAGGGCATCTTTAGAGCAACTTTTCAGCAAGTTTCGCCCACTGAAAACATCTTTTCTTTCTTTTGACTGGATATTCGGGCGTTCCTCGGTGAAACGCCCAGTTCGCTTGCAGATATATGATTTCCAAAATTGCAAGCTGAAACAGCCGATCCCTTAGCTGGAGAAAACGTTTCATTCGCATTTTACACAAGTCTTTATGGAGTTTCAAGCCCTTGCACAAATAATCTTTTTGTAGCCCAGGCGTGTTGTGCAATGTTTCATAAATAGTGACATTTAAGACAGGATAAATTGTACTTGGGACAGAGTATGATAAAATCCTTNTGGATGCTAAAATGTTTTGCCGACTTTTTGCCGAAAATACGAAGTGCCGAATGTTTCGAATGGATTTTCGAATGTCTCGAATGCTTAAAATCGGATCTTTTCAGTGTACAGTGTACCGTTGAACAGGGCCTAATAACCACTCGAAGAAAACAGGCATCAGTATGATCTTTTGCGCGTTTTATTCTTTATTTCAGTGCTGACTAGTTTCGCCCACTAGGGCATCTTTAGAGCAACTTTTCAGCAAGTTTCGCCCACTGAAAACATCTTTTCTTTCTTTTGACTGGATATTCGGGCGTTCCTCGGTGAAACGCCCAGTTCGCTTGCAGATATATGATTTCCAAAATTGCAAGCTGAAACAGCCGATCCCTTAGCTGGAGAAAACGTTTCATTCGCATTTTACACAAGTCTTTATGGAGTTTCAAGCCCTTGCACAAATAATCTTTTTGTAGCCCAGGCGTGTTGTGCAATGTTTCATAAATAGTGACATTTAAGACAGGATAAATTGTACTTGGGACAGAGTATGATAAAATCCTTGCTTACTATTAAATCCTTTACTTGTTTCTTTTCTTTTAGACGACGTTTGCCATCTGCTTAAACCAGACTATTTTACGTGAAAAATATAAAACATTCAGCTATATTGCTAGCTTTGTATCAATTCCACTCTGTTTTGGTGTCTCACTGGCGGGTGTGTGGTCGGTAAGTATTTTCTCATGTTTATTTCTGTACATTATTAGGGAAGAAAGACAGATTTTGCAATACAATCAGTTGCTTTTGATTGACATTTCGAGGCTACTTGTGATCGCAGTGAAAGGGAATAGACTTAATCGACATCATTTCAAGTCAAATGTCAAATCACTTGCTTGGTAAAATATCTCTTGATTTCTTTAACATATTTCGTACCATAAAAACTTGTGCCATGAAGGCAAAAAGTAGGAGAATACTAACACTTACCAAGAGTCTGGCCACATGAGTTAAAATGGATAGAATAAACCATTGCTGCTTTCGTTTATTCTCTCGAGCATAAATTGAAACAAACGAAGTGACGAAATGGTCCCTGAAACCGGTATGGCAAATTGGTCGTTGTGGACACGAAAAAGGCTTATTAAGGGATGTTTTTTATGAATTCTTATGTCCCAATATATTAATGACTTCTCTTTTCTAAATTTTCATGGAACATTTTTACTTTGTCCTTATTTATTGGAATACATTTCAGAACTTTCCTGAAATAATCGGGTAGTGTTGTGCCCTAAATGACACAACCCCGTGCCTTGCAGACATTAATCAGCTCCCAAACCGGTCTATTGACCTCTCTAACCATGATCTGCTTGATGAAACTATCATGGCACCAAAGCCTAGCTTAATGTATAAGATAAAACATAGCATTTTATGTTAAAGCAACACGAATTTAAATTTTGGCTTCATCTATTGACAGGAAATTCATTTTGTAACAAGCTAAACCATCCTCAGTTATAACAGAGAATAAGATATAAAAACACAACCGTTATTTCAGAAATAAGCAGAAAATTGGACATTTCATTTTTGTTATTTTTCTTTCAGATTCGTAGAGAAAATAAAGCAGTTGCTGGTTTTTTCATTCTTGGTGTGCTATCAGCTCTTGTTTATTTTGTTTTCAAAATGGCAAGGTAAGTTCTCTTCAGACTGATTACATATGCGTAGTTATCGCTATTGATAGACTGGTGAACGCTCAAACTACGACTCGTGGACATACAACGACGAAATGTTTTCCCTTCGATTTTGTGTTTGATTATGAAAACCAGATCATTGCTCCAGGCAATGGTGGATAGGCCAAACTTGCCGGCTCAAGCCTCTGATGCTAAAACGCCTCAAAATTCAAAGTTTACATTAATATTAACAATGAACAAAAGCCGCAAGTATACAGATGAGTGTTTCCTCAATCCAAGAATCAACAAACCCTATTCTTTGAGCCAGGAGTTCCTCATTTTCGAAGGTCAATTAGCTTCCACGAGACACACCGCAGCAATGAGAATTTCAAACTGTCCAAGGTTGCCAATTCTACGCCCTAGCCTCACTTCTGAGAGCACATGTAAATCTGTGCCTTGCCGTCTCAAATTTTATCTGAAAGTCCATAAGTCCCAGTTTGAGCAAAGAGTCCAGCGAATTCAAAAATGTAAAAGTATGTAAAAAGGGTTGTTGTTTCGATAACTGGGACTATGTCTATGTCGTCATATTTTATTTTCGATGAAATCCATGTAGAGCATCTTGGGGGGCTGATGAATACTTATAATAAACTATTATTCTTAAGGTGACTTTGGGGAATTTTTACCATGAGCCTGTGGGTCTCAAGTGATTTCGAATGATTTGGTTGGTCGATCAGTCATCATCATCATTATCATCATCACCAGGGCCGTACGAAGCATCCTAAAGTTGGGAGGGGGCACGACACCTCAATTCAAGGGCATCGTTTGAATGCTAAGGCTCCTAAAGGGGCACTCCCCGAAGCCAAAAGGGTACTATTGGTTATGAATATAAGATCTTGGGGAGTATGAGCCCCAAGTGCCCCCTGGTTCCATTAATTTTTCTTAAGTAGGCTCATAAATGCATGGTATACCAAAAGATGTTGATAGCTGTTAATAAAGGGGAAAAACTAGAACAAACATTCTATAATCTTTAAATATTTTTGAATCATTCACAAAATAGCTAAAAGAAAAATTTTGTGATAGAGAACATAATTTCCTAATTTCTTAAATGGGAGTACGTCTTTTTGGACACCCAGCAGCGTAATCTATGAGCCAGGAATTTGCGCTTGTAGCCGTACACATTTATTAAATCTATTTTGCGTTTCTTCCCTTTATCTAAATCATTCAAACTTTTAGGGTTGCTACTAAAACCTGTACTGGTTGTCAAGAGTTCTTGAAATTAACAGAGGACATACCTGGTGAAGTTGATATGCATATTATATATCTTGGTAAGAGGTTATTTTATTTTTTGTCTTGCGCCTTCCATATATATTACGTGCGTTGCTTTCAATTTCCTTGAATTTGCAATTTAAAGTACCTACGATGAATGCACCTTTTTTAAAATAAGAAGCGTGAAAGTGGGAGTCTTTTGTTGTTGAGATTTTGCATTTTTGAGGCTAAAATCTTGTTCTGGATACAAAGTTTAGTAAGGTAACGAAATTTTGTATTCACATCTGTCTTTATTTCGAAGTTATGATGAAATAAAGAATTGATTTTATAAGGGCTTTGACCTTCTAAACTTCGATTTCCCTTCCCGGTCAAAGCCCTTATAATTTTAAATTCTTAAAATCGCCATACTTTCGAAATAAGGACAGTTATGAATATGAAAATTTGTTTCCTTACTAAACTTTGTACCCAGAACAAGATTTTAGCCTCAAACCTTGCTAAAGCATGCAAAATCTCAATCAACAAAAGACTCGCGCTTTCGAGCCTATCGTGAGGAGGTGGATTGTTCTACCGGGTGACCCAGAAAAAAGTGACCCAACGCAATCTGTCACAGAAAATTAAGTAAGTGACCAATTGAAATGCTTCAAACGTTGTTCTGTCACTTAAAGACTAGCCTATGCTATTAATATTTTTTTCAATTTTTTTCGTAACGGTAAATTTCCAAAATAATGGATTTTGAGGAAAAGGGCATGCCTGAAATCCTCAAAAAGTCGTCAAAACAGGGGATCGATTTCAATATTCAAAACAACGAGGAACGTGTTTCATTTCAACCTGGGAATAGGCAACCCAGCTGGAAGTCTTCAGAGCAAGTTTATAGTCCCTAGGTACTTAAAGATATTCTCGGGCAAAATGAAAGAAGCTTCTCGTTGTTTTGAAGATCTGAAATGGCTTTAAATCGATCCCCTGTTTTTGACGACTTTTTGATCATTTCAAGCCTGCCCTTTTCCTCAAAATCCTTCATTCGGGAACTTTACCGTGCCCAAAAATTTGCGAAAAATACTCATAATGTAGGCTAGTCTTTTAGCAACAGAACAACGTTTGAAATACTTCAATCGGCCACTTACTGTTTTCTCTATAACAGATTGCGTTGGGTCACTTTTTTCTGGGTCACCCGGTATAAAAGTTCCGTTTGTAGCGTAGATTCTTTTCGTCAGAATATATCATGATTAATAAGCTGCATGAAATTTTCAAAAGGTCCAATATTAGATTATTAACTTGATACCGCAAATCAAAGAAAAGTGCAAGATAATCGAAAGCAAGAGTAACCAATTGAAACGGAGTACAAGAATTGCGACGATAATCATATTCATGTTCAAAAAGACATTCCAAGTTTGACAAGTTAATTTTGAGACATTTCCAGGTTATGACAAATCTGATAAATAATTAAGATAAATTGACGTTTGTTGACTAGTCCATGGTTATATTTTTTTTTTGACGTTTCGAAGCAATTCTGTGCTTCATCATCAGAATTGAATGCCGGGGGGGGGGGGTACTTAGTATATTTGTCCAACGAAGATGTGCCGTTTTTAAGGGTATCGTTTTCACCAATTTTTTCTAGCACAGGGTATCAAAATGAGGCAATTTTTCTAAAGCAGGTTGTCAAAACATGTCAGTCAAAGGGGGATTTTCTGCTAGATCGGGTCGTTTTTCGGTCAAATTTCATGTTTTTGAGTATACTTTTCACCAATTTTTTCTAGAACAGGTTATCATTTTGAGCGAAAAATTCTGGAGCAGGGTAAAAAAAAATTTTTTTCGCGGACACACCCCCGTACAAATTTAAGTCAAGTACTCCCCCCCCCGGGATTAAATGTTCCAAAAGCACGAGGCTATATTTTTACTCATAACAACGATACACAACTAAAAATGCATGTTTACAAGTTTACAGTTCCTACGTGTAAACAAGTGAAAGGGTAAACCCAAAGGAAAAAAGATTAAAACAAAGCTAGGGGGATGGACGACTGTTGGGAGTTAAGTGAAGGACGATCACACAAACTAACTGAAACTCGTTTTTTTATTCTGCAGAAATTGACGTAATTTCTATCATATTTCAGCCACTATTAATCTGGTTCTTTTGACGAGTCTTCTCGTTGCTTCGATCAAGGCATTTCGCAATTTTGGCATCGGACTTGCTGCTCATTGTAAGTAGTTGCTTCGAGTCAAATATAATCATTTCGAATTATTTTCATGTTAACTTTGTACGCATGATTATCTACTATTCAATATCAAATACTGTTTTTACACTGAGCCGTGATAAAAAGGAATTAACTTCAAAATATGCATGCTACCATAGGTCTGTTGTATGTAGCCTGAGGCACAATCTCAATGAACAAACAAAGTTGACAAGTTGTTGAAAAATTGTTTGCGAAAAAGGACTCTCAACGTTGTGCCAACATTAATGAAACGTTAAAAATGACTTTATTTGGCAACATCACCATCAAAATGCAAACGTTTATTTACCTTGCTTTGATCTTTGCTTTCTTCTTTCTTTCGTCTCTACTTGTATCTCCAATTGGCCTAACCGCTTTGTTGTTTGGTCATTCGAATCTGTGTGTTAGTGCGCCTACTCACGGTTAAAAACCTTTTCTTTTGCGAAGGCGCACTAACACAGTTGGAATATACAAGGGAATTGGATTCGAATGACCAAACAATAAAGCGGTAAGGCCGATTTGAACAAGATTTCAATTCTTTCTTAGTTGATGCCAGTGCTGGACCAAAGTTAACAGTCCTCAATTTGTCCAAAAATGTCTTGACATCCATTGTAACGTCATCAGGTGAAGACCGAAGCGTCAATATGGATATAGAGAGCCCAAGGCCGAGCATCTCAAATGAGCCTCGGCCATCGATATTTCAGTACTTGCCAAAGTTTATATCTTCAGTTGGTAATGGGTACATTCCCGAAGAAAGTGAACATGGGAAATGGTTGTCATTGCCAACACAATTCCATAGACGACAAAAGCCGCTGCAAATTCAATCTCCTAACANCATTGTAACGTCATCAGGTGAAGACCGAAGCGTCAATATGGATATAGAGAGCCCAAGGCCGAGCATCTCAAATGAGCCTCGGCCATCGATATTTCAGTACTTGCCAAAGTTTATATCTTCAGTTGGTAATGGGTACATTCCCGAAGAAAGTGAACATGGGAAATGGTTGTCATTGCCAACACAATTCCATAGACGACAAAAGCCGCTGCAAATTCAATCTCCAAACAGCAGTGCTAAGAGACGGTTTAGCCAGCTTTTCTGGGATAGAGAACTTGGTAGGAACGGTAGCAACCGCAGTAGTTTGTCATCTCGGCGTGTATCATCGTGCTTCCGTGGCTGCTGCCCTTGGATAAAAAGTCGTCAACATAGTGCGTCAACAGACGGCATGTTCCAGACTGAAAACATGACGACTGGGGGCGATGTACTAGATAATGGAAGCATTCCTGGTAGTCGTATGGGAAATAGTAGCTTATATGGAAATCGTAGTTTACATGGTAATAGACTAAATGAAAATGGTAGTGTTTATGGAAATAGTAGCGATATTGGAAGTGGTAGTATACATGGAAATGGTAGTGTGTATAGCAAGGGTAGTGCACATGAAAGTTGCAATCCACAAAGAAAAAGGACCTTTGATGGACGAGAACCTGCGCGGAGGAAAAGATCAAGGAGTATCGATGGAGCTGGATGCGAAAATGGATTTTTGAAATCGAAGCCTTTTATGGTAAGGTTTCATTCTCTCCCGAACGAAGATATGTCTCATGATAATATCATGTTCGAGCATGGTGAATCTCTAGAGAGAATGTGGAGGGTGAGCTTATCTAACTGTGATATGAATGGTGAGACTGGCTGTGAAAATGGGCCTAATTGTCAACATGATGAGACAGGCGTTCATTCACCGCGAATCGTTGTCAGTAATAACAATGATTTATCCCAATATCCAACTGATACCACAACGCAACGGGATTGCCTATCAAGTAGCAACGATAATATTAGAGACGAAACTACCACAAGACCGTTTGATTACCCATCTTCGACGAACGAGTACCGACGTCCAACTTTACGACGCTCGAAAAGCAGTATTACGAGCTTAATCAGCGCAACAACTGAAACAAGCGAGATGAGTGATTATCGTGAACTAGACTTCGATGATGACGGAATTTTTTCGAGCTGCGAAAATACGACAAAACGACGCAAGTTAGCTGTCGTGGTTGAATCTCCAGAGAGACTGCGTAAAGCTATATCTGACTATGATTTATACACAAGCTCTAGGAAAAAGAGCCAGGTACGCTTTATCTAGTAAGTATTATGACGATCTATCAACAAAATAGAAATACCTATGAAATGTGTATAGGCTGTTGTGCTGGCCTGCATCATAGACCATATAACATAACAATGAATCGTTGTTTATACCTACTTCAGATCCAATGACCATACACGTGGTAATTCATCTCTTTATCTGTTGATAAAATTACCCGCATCACGCTTTTCGTGGTACGAAAATCTTAACTTGTATGAAAAGAGGTTTCCTTAAAAGGGCTGCACAACCCGTCCTCTCTGCGTGGCTCTGCGTGTCAAATCATCGAATGCGTTCACGCTAAACACAACATAGCTAATGGCGATTTTGCACAACAAAGTATCTGTGACAATCTTGGTGATCTAAGCTTTGGTGGAGAATTTGTCCTATTTTTCTAGCGCCGAATATTTGAACGTTTTAATGGATATCAAAAGTTCAATTACATTTCGTAGACATAGACAAGAAAACACTGCAATGAAACTTACGTAGAAGCTGCGATGAAACTAGCCGCCATTAAAAGCCCGAGGCTTTAGTCACGTGGGAGGTTGTCGCGTACTTTCCGATTGTTTTCAAAAATCTTGTACAGCCCCTATAAGAGGACAATCACGTAATCTGCAGGAGGTATAAACAACTCTAGCTGAATTTGTCTGTACCTTCAAGGAAGTTATATTTTCATAGCAATTCTGTGATTAACTTAAAAAAACTGCTTTGAATAGCAATAATCTTGGAATAGATTTGAGAGTTT
>REGL01000062.1:380810-417137 GCA_004194395.1 Aurelia aurita complex sp. Pacific
ATCATCATGAACCAATCTTAATGCTTAGAAAATCTCTTGTCTTGGACCCCCTGACTGCACTGGAAACATTCTAGCGGCAAGAAAAGCAGAAAATTCAATTTTTGCGCCTCTACGGAGGAGCATATGCTTTTTTGCTCTGTTAAATGCCATTAAGACCGGTTTTATCCCCTCTCTGGTGTTCAAAATGGATTTCTTTTCATTTACTACATACTTAATGCAATGATTTACTCACCTTTTTGTTATAATGGCTTCAAATTGAGCATTTGGCGTTACATGAGCCGCAGCCTAGCTATTTGGGCCGCTGTGGAGGTGTTCCTGGCATTTTCAAGAGGGACCCCCAATTTTATTTTAATCTTCTATGTGTTCTGATGTCGAAACAAGTGTCAAACCAAAGTCCCGGCGATTTGGTCACGGATTCTTATTAATTTTCCCTTACTATCCTATCATGTGTCCAGTTCCAATACTCAAAACGCGCAGAAGAGGGCAGGCGTCATAACAACGCCGCCGTTAAAAATACGTGTCTCTGATTGGCTGTATTTTCAGCGGTTCATAATTTGAATCAGATGCGAATGCGAAACTGGCCTGCGTGCTTCATGCAAACTTTTCGAATAAGGATAATTCATGCTTGGTGAAGATGTTGCCAGCATTTATATCAGCAGAAGATCCTTCAAGAAGGCAGAAAAGCAATGATGTCAAGCCAAGGGGAATGCGTAAGAAACCAAGGTAATGTGAAACCTGCTCACGCTGTTGTTGTGATATACGAAGGAAGGGCCTAAATTCTCCAACCGTCGTGATCAGCTGTTTTGTTTCAAGGATCGACGATATTTTCATAGCTATCATTATATCAAGTGAAGTTTCCTCAGCGTGCTTCTCCAGAATAACATTTAAATGAAAAGGAATATCCCTAGGATTATCTAGAAAATAATTGCAATGACCGAAGATTCAAAGGATTCAAACTCAACAATTCGAACAACAAACAGCAACAACGGTGGTGAGGACGGGGAAGAAGTAATGACCAATTTCTAACGGGCAACCAACGGTTAAATGATCCAAACAGATTACTTTTTGAACAACACTTGAACAAACACTTTGTTTCAAACACTTGAAGGCAACTGATCTGGTGGCCCACTAAAATTATTGATGATAAAATTAAAAAGATATTGGAATTAATGTTGCTTGCTTCTTTCTTCCATAAGCCATGTAAATCCCATACACAGTCTCAAGAGATCTAATCTAAACACGTGTAGTCTAGTGTATGCAGATATCAGTCTTAAAATAAAACAGTAATAAAACAGTAAAACAGTTTTGAAACATCAAATTGCAGTCAGACTCAAAGAGACTGAGAGACTAACCCTCTTCTACCCTACAGTACAGGCCTTGTGGACATTTAATATGGTTTTCCTGCCTGCTAAGAATTCTTTGAGAATATTTTAGTTCTTGTACTGTTCTTGTTAAAGGAATCACGCAACATGCAACAGAAAAAGTTCAGCTTGCAACAAGCTTGAAGGAGCTTGAATTGAGTATGTTGACATAATTTTTGCCAGTTTGCACTGATTAGAGCTTGATCAAGCTGGACAATAATCTGATGCTAGAATTATTCTCAAACATACTACAATCAAGCTTGATTGAGTTTGCCTTCCATTCAGAAGATGCATGGTGCAAGCTAGCGCAAGCGGTACAAAATTCTTACTTGAATCATGCTCTCAAGCATACTCAAATCGTACTCAAAACAAGTAGTATCAGGCGTGAAGCATGCTACATATATACTCAATATTTTGCTAAATGGTGGCATTCAAGTGAAACCAAAGGGCCATATCATGGCCAAATAAGGTCTCCATGAAGCCCCGAGTTTGAAAATTGCCCCCAAAATCTTTGCATCTTCACTGGATCTGAAGAGTGTCTGAAATGTGTCTGGAAACTGGCTGCAAACTGCCTAAGAAGGATGTAACCAAATGCATTTTGGCTTTAATTCTGCATTTAGTTTTGTTATTTTGGCTAATAATAAATCTTGATTTCACAGCTCTGGAAAGGAGAACATACCAACAAAAGAAAATTCTGTGAAACCAACAAGAATTCCTGGTTTGTATTTTCTTAAGATCAGAATCATTCCTTGAATAATGTTATATGATGATATCAAGTAATCCATAAATTCCTTTGTCAGGAAAATGTATGATTGTTGGTATCATTTTAAATATTGAGTGTCTTTTATGATTTCTCATTGCTATGATCCGATGTGGCTGATCATTTATTACTTGACGGAAATGCCTGTGCGAAAATACAAGGCCATGTAATAGCCATGTACAAGCCTTGTAGTTATGGCCTTGTAACCTTGTTCTAGCCTAGAAAATCCTTGCTGTAACCTTGTAAATGGCTCGAAAAATACTAATTAGCCTTGTGGAAACATTACGGAAGCCTTGTGGATAACCTTGTGTTAGACTGGTTGTAACTTGGAATCTTATTGATAGCCTTGTAATGTTCTTCAAATGTTAGTACAAGGTCATAGTCCCTGCGACAAAGCTAGAACTTGGCCTGTACAAGGCATATTTTAGCCTTGTATCTGTGCACAGGTGCTGCAAAGATCTACATGGAATCGGAAAGATAATTCAGGGGAAATTTGCAATCTTTCCAATTTTTACTACAAAGTCCATTAGATTTTAAAATGCCCATCTCTGAATACCATCTAAACTCCAACTTACTGTAGATTATCTGGTGTATGTCATTCTCTCTTCCTCTCTCTCTCTCTCTAGGTCCACAAAAGGTTGGTTCAATTGGCAGAAAGGTTGAAAATAAAGAGTAAGTAGTATCTACCTTTTCAGCTCAAGAATCCTTGAATGATTTGCCCAGGGGGGTACTTAGTACATTTTGCTGATGCCATGTGCACTCCTTTCCGGGTATCGTTTTCGCCTCTTTTTTCTAACGCCGGGTTTCTAAAGAAGGCAATTTTTCTAAAGCTGGTTGTCAAACGTGTTATTTCATTGTTTTTCGATGAAGTTTTACGTTTAGGGCTACGCTTTTCGCCAATTTTTACGTTTTAGGATATGCTTTTCGCTGATTTTTTCTAAAGCCTGCTATCATTTCGAGGGAAAATTTCTAAAGCCGGGTGAACATTTTTTTTCTTGGAGTGCATCCCCCCCCCATACAGTTGAAAGTCAAGTACCCCCCCCCTGGATAATTTGCCAAGCCCTCCTAGCATTGAGCAAGAAGCACACTGCAAATATTATGATGATGTCAATGCTTTTTTGGGGCATCTTTTTTTAAAGTCAAGATGGCAACAATATTTTTAGCCCACTTTTTCTTGAAAAACTTGATTTACTTTGCCTGGTTGATGCTGAAAGTTTTGTCTTATATTTTCTTCATTTAGAGAATCAATGGCTGGCAAGGCAGTTCAAAGCCAAAAGGTAATGTGTGAAAGTTTTTAAATACAACCTGTGAAGTCATTGCCTCTGTTTTTTGCAGGAAGTCAAAATTTGAGACCTTGGTGAATTAATTTTTCCCAGGGGCTCTGCTTCTTCTCTTTATGTTTCACAAATTATTCATGAAAAACTCTTTCACCCTATTTACGCAAACTACAATTTTACCTAAAGACCAAATATAGTACTTACTTTCCGATATTTTTGTAAGATGACGCCTATCACCAAAACAATAGACCTTTTAGCTATTCTGAAAAAAATCAGAATCGAACAATGTTTTGCTACATTTTCTAGAATTTTTGAATACGCTTAATAGTAATAGAAGCTCTAACGGCACTTAATCAAACCTCGCGTATAAAAGTTTATAGAAATAACGCTTGATCCAGACTCTTTTGTAGTATAGCTAAAAGGTATATTTACTGTATCGTATATTATTTACTGTACCGTACCGTACTGTACTGTACCATACTGTACTCTACTCTACTCTACTCTACTCTACTCTACTCTACTCTACTCTACTCTACTCTACTGTATTGTTTACTTTCCTAACTCTATGGCTTATCTACACTCCTGAGATCCAACAGAGAAACCAAGGTAGAGTCCCTGGCTTTGGTCATTATTTTTGTTTTGCCATAGCCTAATACAGCCGTGCAAACTCGATCCAAAGCAAAACCAGTTCCGGACTTTGGGAAAATCCACCAGCAATGGGATAAGACATTGTCAAAGGTGAGGTAACAATTCATTTCAATATTACAGTTTTTGACGAAACCAAGATGCATGGAGACTTCTTACTTCTTTTCATTTCCCAACTGTTATATGTAAATCTTGCAAATGAAGCTTTACTACAACTTTTATTGTATGGCAATAAAGATTTTCCAATTTCACTAAATAGACAAATTCTTGAGCTAACGCTACATTTTATCCATGAAACTGGTCGATTCGAGTGAGTTTCTATAGCCACTTACCCATCCCTTCATAAGCCACCCGATTTTGTCCCATAGTTAAAATAGTTTCTTTTCCTTTATTTTCTTTATTTAATGGCCTCGGGGTAGACACAGCCTTTTGCTCCCTGGGGTTGATCGTCCTAGTAGTATTGTAGAGTAATTTTGTAAGTAATGTAGTTCGTAATCTGTATTGTAAATTTTATTTGGAATATATTATATAAAAAAACTGTTATAAACCGTAATTAACCTTTAAAAGATACAGTAGTAGTTGTTCTAATTCTCAGTTGTAGGAAATCGATTTCGATTGTTTAGTTAAACACTTCCATGGTTGTATGATGTCACAAAATAGAAGTTGTTTTTGGCACACCCCGTTGTAATCAGACCAATTGTTGCCACTGATTAGTGTGTCTCACATGGGATGCCAGGCAAAGATATTTGCGAGGAACAGCCTTCAAAGCGATTTGCATGAGTGAGAGTGATTTTACTTTATCATAAATATCATCTGATATAAATCTTCCTGATATCTAAAGTGAGTCGCAAGCAAGAACCACCAAAGGACTCTACATAGCCTTTAGATATGGCTAGTCATACCTATAACATCATATCCTATACTAGCGGTGGAGATATTTGGAAGTGTTTGGTCGAGGGGCAAGAAACGCCCCTGGTCCAAATAGGGTGTGATTGAGTATGTTTTGTGTCCTTGCAGGGAAAAGCAATGAAGAAGAAGCCTCTTACCCTGGTATGCATTTCAAAATACTTAAACCTATTTCTAATAGGAGATTGGAAGACTTCTCATTGATTGGTTTGCCAAGTTTTACCTCTCATTGTGCCGTGAATTTTATGGTAACCGACTACCAGGCCGTGAGAAACATCCCTTGAGAATATACATTTGGCACTGAGGTCTGTCTCACAATAAATGTCACCAGTGATGGAAAAAACATTTGCCTTCTTGCGAAGAAAAGTCAAACCAGAATTCTTCCTTCCATTATTTTATCAATTATCTGCAGTCCCGGATTTCAGTTGAATTGCAATACTGTTTACAGTGTAATTGATAAGCCACCAGGAACTGGAATTGCTCTTAAAAGCTACCTTGGATAACAAAACTGTAAATGAAAAGATTCAAACATTGATTTTCTTCTATTCTTTCCTTCCTTTATTCCTTCCGGTGTTCTCTTCATATTCTTAACTTTTCTTTGCCATCCGATCTTTCCATCCTTTCTTCTTTCTCCTCTCATTTTTCTTTCTTTTTTTATTCCTTTCGTTTCTTCTTTCCTCCCTCCATCGTTTTTCTTTTTTCCTTCCTTCTATTCCGCGGTTTCTCTTTCCTCCCCTTTTCTTCCTTCCAGAAAAACAAACTTCGGCGAAGCGGCTTCGCGCACTTTTCTACCTCTTAATGTCACTTAAGTTTTGCTACATCGCAAATTCGCTTTACAAAGCATTTCAATTGCTGTTAGTCATGGACATTTTTCACGTGACATCTAATTTGAGGCAGACTATAGATGTACCAAGGCAAAATGTCAACATGGGTCAATATGCTAAGAATGGCTTCAAAGTTGCTTGGCCTTGACCTCTGTGAAAGTAGGGTACATTTCTTCTACATTTGAAAATGGCTCAATATTATCAGTGAACAAAACAATTACCACAATTGTCCAATTTTCAGAAGAAATACCAACACAGCA
The DNA here is from genome assembly GCA_004194395.1 of Aurelia aurita complex sp. Pacific. Classification (NCBI taxonomy): domain Eukaryota; kingdom Metazoa; phylum Cnidaria; class Scyphozoa; order Semaeostomeae; family Ulmaridae; genus Aurelia; species Aurelia aurita complex sp. Pacific. The sequence continues at coordinate 386,844 of REGL01000062.1, forward strand.
TTTACTTATTTTTGGCATTTTTGAAGAACAAAGAAAATGCTGTTTCTGAAGCAATTACTTTCCCGAATTTTAAATGTGCCATAAATCAGCAACCATTTTCCAACAAATTGGTTAGGTAACCTGCGTGCAGCCTCGACACTACCTCCTATACTTCCGAGGACGAGGAGGTAATGTTGAGGCTGCATGAAGGCTAGATTAAAGTGACTCCGTCACCAAATCGTAAACAAATCTGATAACACCGCATGTGGCCATTGTTCTCCATTGTTTTCTGCAGTTTGTTTGGTGGTTTCACCCAAGCCACCACAAAATGCTCATTAAAAATCCACCTATATCCTCCAAGCAATCGTAATGAGGATATGAATGTTTGGTTTTTCCTCTGTGAGTACAAAGATCTATCGTCAAAATAATGCTTTCATTTTCGAAAAAACAGGTAAATGTCTGCGTGACATTGCCCATCCAAAAACTTCAAAATCACCGTTTCGACCGAAATTTGGAGACGGAGCCCCTTTAAAACAAGGTATCAAATCAAACTTAGGTTGAAGCCAATCCCATGCAACTGCATCAAGAACAGGACAATAGAACGTAACACTCCTCCCCAGAGTTCAAACGAATGGGGCACAATTTTTCAATCTGCAATCGAACGTTTTCTCTCTTTGTCGGGCACCTCCAATAGACCACGTTCTAACTCTGACGATTTCTTTTGGTAATTCCTAGATCGATCCTTTCAACTTAACAAATGCTAACAGTGAAAAAAGTACAACGACGACAGCATCAGGCAAGGGGCATAACAACAATGATGGTTTTCAAGCAGATCCTGCCGCATATCAAAGTATTCTCGATGGAAAGTTATCGATGGTCGTAAGCTACTAGAACTTTTCAAATCTAATATTTAAATCTTTTGAATCGTTCATTGTCAACTTGTGATCAAGTTGCTCGATCCTTAGAAAAAGAGATGTCCCGTTTCCATTGCTCTGTGACCAGAATATATCCGTGTTTGGGTTTACGTCCCGTTTGCGTTCGCATTGAAAATGGATGAATTTCAAAAATGGGCTGATTGAAACGGAGCTTTTCGAAAATGCATTGCTTTCGTGAAAAAGCCCCAAACTATAACGTCATTACTTCAATTGTGTTTGCTCCTTGGCACTGTCAAATACCTTGTCAATTCATTTCACCTTGATAAGGAATGATTAATGAAACCCTCTATTTACGTGCGAAGCCCTCTTGTTGAGAATGAAGCAATGAAAACGGTTCGAGACCATTTGAAAACGGAACTTCTTGAAAACAGGGTAATGGAGACAGCCAAAACCATTACTAGAATTTCTTTATCTCTTGAATTGAGTTGTTCTTTGACATCAATGAAGAAAAATAAATTTTAAGACTCATGGTGTAATCGAATTTTGGTGATTCTTCAAGATGTTTCACTCTCTGTTACTTTTGGAAGCTGCAGTTTTCGAGTCTTGTCTGGTTGGTGAGTTCGAATAACTATTTCTGGGCTGGCGAAGATGAATTCTCCGCCAATTTCTATCCGTTGTTTCTACACTCATTGTGTCAGTCAAAACAGCCAGCACTTATTCATTATTTGCCAATTTACGTTAATCATTGCTTTGCACGCTACATACTCATGGATATGTAATTTGCTCCACGGATGACGCGCAATGCTGGCTCCAAAGAACTTTTGGCTCCACGGAAGACTGGCTCAGTCGCAGTCAGTGCTACGCTGTACTGATATAGGATCATTCTGCACTAAAATATTTAACACGCCACGAACAAATACTCGGTACAAAAACGAGTATCGACTTGCAAGAGATTTCGCGTCCATCAGCACGGCACTAAGAAAATAAATTGTTTCCATTTTGGTTGGCTGTCACAACCCAAATTGAGTATTCAAGTCTAGTTTTCCTACAATGTGAAACATTTGACAACTGTTCAATTAATATTTTCTGTATGGAATTTTATTTCTGGGTATGATTATTTCCGAATAACAAATTGACATTGATTTCCTTGTAGCCTCCTGGTAAAGTCGAAAGGAAAACAATTGCAGTGCCAAGGAGGTAAGTATATATATTTCTGTTTTGACATGAAATTGATGCGACGATACTTCATGACTTGCTCTTGAAAATATGAGCAAAATTTCATGCAATTTGTGTCAATTTTCAAGTTATGTTTCGCAGCATGAAATTTCTAAATTTGTAGTTCTTTAGAAATGTCCTCTTGCAATTTTTGGTCTTAAATTTATTGATTGATTTTTTTCTTTACTCGTGTTTAGGCAAATTTTGAAACATAAATGCATTCTTGTTTTGCAGAAATGTCATATTGAAAGATGCTCGTCGTGGGTTTGTTCAAGGTGCGCAGAAATTGTTTACTTCTTTACTGTTCATGTTGCATGGTTTTCGCAGGTTTCAGAATGCCCTCTGTATTGAAATTAACCCACGAGCTGCCAAAACAGTGCTAAAACTCTCAGACAATTTCATATGTTGAGCAAAACCTTAAAAGAAGACTGTTATAGCGTTCATATCATCAAATGTACAACCTTCCACCTAAAAACTGATTTTTCAAGTCAAAATGCCTGTTGAGTTACATACAGTAACATAAGATGTTGAGGTACATAACATGTTGAGGGTACGGGTATGTGCCACCATAGTCATGGTGCCGCCCATGTGGATGGGTTTTTGAGCCCAAGTTTCTCTAAACAATGGTAATTTCGGCAGTTTTTCATTTAACATTAGTTGGTTTGGCTGGAATCAGCGAAAAGAGCTGAAGAAATAGGTAGTTTCACCGAGTTTTCAGCCAAAATTCTTAACAACAGTGGGTACAAACTAAAATGCAGATTTTAGCTATTAGAAATGGGTAACGTTCTGGAAACCGGGCAGATCCCAATCCACGAGGGGCATTTCACTCATTCAGAAAAGAGTACTGGATTGTTCAAATCAAAAGAGTTTTACGGATTTTTGATGGATTTTTCTTGAAAACAAAAGGATTTTTGCCAAATGTGTACGAGATTATTGTGCAGTGAAATGCCCTTCGCCCATCCATCCATAAATCGTGTACACGACCAACCCCCCCCCCCCCCGAGTTTAGTCTTGAATCGCTGACCCAAAGCCACCCCATTTGCAGGGACGATTTTCTTGGTGGGATTTCAATTTTGCCTCAAAACTGACTTCCGTACCACAACCACAGCTCATACATTTTGATCTGCGCCATGTTTTGCGGTTTATACGCAGTTGTGAAGGAGAGAAGATTATGCTGTTATCCCTGTGCATGGGGGAAGACCCTACATTGTTCATTCGATTTTCTTGATTCCAATTCAAGCTGCTGATTGGTTGGGCAAGACCGCTTTTCTCTATTGTTCCCCAAAATAACTTGATATATAAAGTCGCTGCGCTCAACGCATTACATGATCAGTGACTGAGAAAAAGAACAGACACCGGCCATGTGAATGCTGTTAGCTAACTCGGGAATAAACTTTATCAAGCAGACCTCAGATTTTACGACCAGTTCTGATTGTAAAGTGTGACATACAGTAAATCCCCGCATATAAGAACCTACTTTTTTGAGAGCGAGGCTGAAATAGGTTCTTATTTTAAAGGTACTAAGACAAATTTCAAGGTATAACGGTTCTTGTTCGAAGAGTGCCTTGCGTAGGCCATTTTAGAACCTTCGCCAACGATTTTCAGCCCTATTATTTGTTTTGGCAGGGTTATAATATACCTAATAACCAATGCTAAGCTTTCAAACAGCAGGGGAGGAGATTCAAACTTTAAAAGCCCACTTGGACAAAAATGAACTAAATAATGACAATCCAAAATCAACTTTGCTACCCCTGCTATAAGAACATATTTTTCATCAAACTGAAACAGGTTCTTAATTGCAAGGTGCATAAGTTAGGAAAAACAGCCTCTAGGTTCTTATTTTTGTAGGTGTTTATATGCGGGGATTTACTGTATTCGTTCTTAACATTCGGGCAGAGCAGAGCTGGGGATGAATATCCTTTTTAAAGCTTTCTTGACTGCTCATGGCAATTGGGATATCTTGCACAATATTTTAAGGAACAAGAATACTGACCAACTGTCGGAAAGTTTCTTAACTTCACATTATACACATTTCTTATAAAAGAAACTGGTTTATAATAAACTAGTACCAGGATGGCCACAACTTTAACTTTAAGGAACTCTAGTACCATGTTTGAAAAGCGACAAGAAACTTTTGAAACCAAATCCAAGAAGATCATGGAAAATAATCGTTGAACTTATTTCTCCATTTAAAATATTTATGCAGGTTGAATGAGTTTCAGAACACTATCTGGTTTTCAAACTGACCTGTTAAAAAATCTAAACTACAAAAAAGGGAACTAGTTACAATAATATTGTATATTTACAAAAGCCAATAATTTACGCAAAATACAGTGGATAAAGTAAATACAAACGAAAGCTACGTGATCAACTTATTATAGCAGATTTTTGAACGCACCAGGAGAGGAAGCTGATTTCCTGGCTTTATCCAGGCTGTTCCAAAGGGTGGTTCCTATCAGGTTTTTACGTTCAAACTTCCTTTCCTTGTCAAACATATTTCACTAATACCTCACCTCAAAATTGGATCTGACTTCCTTCTTCCCCGTTTATTTTACAGATTTCAAAGTTGACTTCAAACAAGATTCGAATTCCTTGAAGGCTATTTTGCAAGAAAGAGATTCCAGCAACACGCCTGCAAGAGGCAGCAGCACTTTCGGTCCGATCAAAAGGATGACTTTCGCGGGAGTTTCAAGGACTAAACCTTACAACAAGGTTTCTGCTGACCAGGTAGATTAATCTTTCTTGTTACATTGGTATTTGTTCTGCCGATTTCAGGCCCAATGTATCAAATTAAGAAATGTGTTGCATTTGCAGTCGCGGCAATGCAGTTTTTACAAAGAGGTGTAGACGCGAAAGGAAAAGTCAAAATTTGCTACTGTGACCGCAGATTTTGCTATTTATATCGTAAGTTTTCAGCAGAGATTTAAAGGTTGGCCGCCTCCCAGTCCCAACAATTTATCAGGGGCAAAGCAAATCACTCCAAAAACAACGTACGAGATTTTGAGCCTTTGCAAATCTCTCAGATTACTCTAGTTTAAGATTTTGAGATTTTTCTGAGATTTTTAAAAATTTCTTAGTACTACATTTAGACGATTTGGAGGTTTTCAAAGAATTGTCGAAACATTTTTTTGGGAATTCGTATTCCGGCCTTATCGCTTTGCTTTCCAACTCCGCCACTCTTTCCGGATTTGGTCCTATGGAAACTGTTCTCTGCAGCCTTCGTGCGGTCTTAAGGTGGGCAGCCAAATGCTCGGGTTTCTTCTGTCATTCTTGCGACGGTGACACCAAATTTCAAGTGAACAATATATTTTTGTGTGAATAAAAGAAAGATGATTTTTCAGATGATTAAAGGATTAAATCAATCACTTTGACGTCATAGCATTCTCTCTGCTCCCAAGGGGCCTAAATATTTGACACATTCGCTGATATTTCATTCTGGTCACGGCAAGTCTCTAATTCTCTATGTGACATCATAGACATCAAACATGGTGTAAATTACAATTACAGTGTACCACCTTTGTGTTGGTTTTCCCCTTCACTATTGAGTTCGCAGAAGCTGAAATAAAGTCATCACATCACTGGTCATACGAGAGGGAAAATACCACTGAATAAGAGAAAGAGTCATTACCGTATTTACTGTATTGCTGTGTTTTCGAGAGAATTTCCCCCACTCAAATTTTTCATCAATTTCAGGGACTTACCAAACAAAATTTAAAGTGAAACCAATCATCAGAAAGGGAAAGATAGCTTACACGTATTTTTGGACAGCCACTCTGCAACTCTGAGATCGCTGAAAATGTTACCAATCCTTAGTACTGGCACAAAATTGTTGAAGAAACTTTTTCTTCTGAATAAATAGCATATATATTCCCCTTACTTCCGTGTACTCCGAAGGTTTTCACTTGAGTAGTGAGGAATGTCTGGTCTAAACCACGTTCTGAACAATGTGTGAAATATTGACAATTGCTCCTGGATCACGTAAAGAATTTGATTAAACTTCTAAGAAACCCCTTCAAGAAACTTCAAGTACACATTTTTTATAAGAAACTTGAATCAAGCCATATAGTACTAACATTCTCTTTAGTTAAACATGAAAAGCTTCGAATTTTAGTACTGGAAGGCTCTTAACTCGTCCCGGGCTTGTCCCTTGGCCCCTCTCCCGTCTCCCTTTTATCTGGGCCAGCCAACCTGTCTCGGCTTGCCTTTGATTCATTTCTGACGATCAGATATTGTCTATCAGCATTGAGCAAGCTATACGTCATAATTGAATTAAATCTTGTCTGAACATGATCCTTTGAAATCGTTTGTTCATTGCGGGAATCATCAAATCTGATAACGACCGCAGTGGGAATTAACACAAGGTGTCCAGAGTTGTTAAAGGCAGTCTATCACGTAGCTGATTGGCTGCAACAGAGTCAGAGCTCAACACAACGAATTTCTTTGTGAATCTGTGTATTTGAAACAGAGAAGGGCTGATCGTTATCACTTTCTACGGTCGTAGAAAGTCAAGGGATTAGCAGCCATTCAAATGTACTATTCTTTGTATTATCACTACCACCCAATCAAATGCGTGATAGACTGCCTTTAAACAATGATCGGGCCAAAGTGGACTTCAGATGAATATAGAGTCCAGTAAATCAGCCTAGGCCCACAATATTTTCAGTAAGAAAAGCAGCTAATCCTCACTTTTGGTCAATCAAATTGTTTTGGGGGTCGTTCAATTCAAATGTTATTGCGAATCCCTTCTGCTGAAATCCCTGTCCCACACCCACGCCAATCTTGCACCACAGACGGGGATTCCCGATGAGAGGGCTTGTCCTTCAAAATGAAAGATGCATTACGTTATTTATTGCAACGTGTGCAATTCCAACAATACCCAAACATGTATGTTCAAAAATGTTAAAAAGTTAGTATGGTAAACAACTCACGAATTGAGGCCACAGAATTCGTTCTTGCATTTCAAAACAAGAAATCAAGTAAAATGGGCATGGCGAAAGCATCTTCCAAGCAAAAACGGACAGAAAAGGTACATTCATGGTTCTGTTCTAATGCATGGTTTTTTCTCAAGAAACTGGTTTATAAGAAACCAGTACTACGGTCGAGTGGTATTTCACTCTGTGGCAAAAATCCTTTTGTTTTCATGAAAAATCCGTTAAAATCCTTTTGTTATGAAAATCTCGAAAATCTTTTGTGAATGAGTGAAATGCCCCTCGACTAAAGAAACTTTTAGTCAATTAAGAAACTTGTAGTACTATGATCTGATTCAAGTTTCTTATGAAAAAATTTGAAATACATTTTTATTATCTAGGAAACTTGGAATTGGATGAGCCCGTAGTACTCATGAGAATTTCCTTGTTTTTAGTCTTTTGGGATCAAAAGTTTCTTAAATCGTTTTGGTTGTAAGATTTATGATGCAGTTTCTATACAACTGTTCACAGTTATGTTTCTTGGCATATGATTGCAGCTAATTTTATGCAAGAATGCAGGCTTCATGGCCTATTTGTCTAATAGATTTTTTTAATTTGCTTCGAGAAAGAATCTTTTCTGGGATCATTAGGGGTTGCCTGCCTTTTTCTTTGAAACTGATGGAGTGCTTCAGTGCTGCAAGTATGGTATCAGATTATTCAGACAATTGCAGATATGGTCCGTGATTGTCAGATATGGTCCCATCTTCAAAATTCCGAATATTCCCATTCCCTGAAAGCGCTGGGAGTGGTCTCGAAGTTATCGGTTTCGACAAATACTTTGGTTCTGGTTTTGCTTTACGAGATCGAAATTTCTCATGAGTGTATTTGTGTACTTAATTCAGCACATGCCATATGAATTATCACTTTCTATTTCTGAAACAGGGCTTAGAGCTTAGCTACTTTAAGAATGCCGATGTATGAGGAAAGAGAAAGAAACCAAGGTGGATTTTTTGCAAACAAATCGGATCTTAGAATAAACCGGAGTAAACCAATCTCTATGAGTAAAACGAATGTGTGCATGCGAGGTGATCAAATGTTCACGATAAAAAAAGGCCTATCCTTTTTACACTCATTTTTTATAAGAAACTAAGGGTCCGGTGCTGGTAGGCAGTTTCTTAAATTTTTGGGCCATTTTGCTACCAAAGGTTTCTTATATGTTTCGTAGTGTAGACTTAATTTTGTTTTGTCTAAAGGGATCCCAAATTACTTAGTAAGATCTCAAAACGAGTACGTGAATATAACATAATTCGCACTCAAAATAATGCCCAACAGTTGCAATAACTGTATAGTGTCAAAACATTTTTAAGTGCGATATGAAAATTAAAAATTGTATATTGCAAGAGTTTCTTAGCTTTTTCAATTCAGATAGGGTTGTTTCTTAACTTTCGAAAAATTGAGCCTACCGTTTCTTATAAGGGGTTTCTTATAAAAAGAATACTTGTACTTGAAATTATTGTGATGACAGTTTAGATTGGCCTTACTGGAGAGGGGGCATATCACTATCTGTTTTCAAGAAACCTGAGACCTGCCATTTGGTTTTCTTCTCCTGAAAATGACAGGAAATACGGTTTTCAAAAGTGTCCTGCTTAGTTAAGCGATACTCTGAATTTCGGAGATACCTAGCATTGCATAATCAATTTGATTGTTGAGATGATTAATGTAAGAGCGCATTTTTCCAAGAATTTTGCAAAAAAAATTCCGCTTTCAAGTGAATTTTAAAGTAGTCATATGATTTTGCGATCGATCTGTCTTTTCAATACCCCTCCAAAAATTCCTTTGGGCTCACCTCACCGTAAGAAAAGAAACCTAAAATCGATGGGCATTTTTTATTTTGTAAAGAAAATTTCCAACAGAATGTTTTTCCTTTCTGCGTGAATAGTCATGATTCGTTCGTTATCTTTTTCGTTCTGCGTCTAATCACGCCCTTATTTCTGTTCTAGGAAAAGAGGAATACGACGTTCTACAATGAAAGACTTGAGAAATTTGAACAACTCACTTTTGAGCAGAAGCTTACCGCCATCATCAATTCACGACCAGGATTATCTCATGCCCGGCGACAAACTAGTGCAGCAACTGGCGTTGGCGCCGGTAACGCAAATTCATTGCACACATCTCGCAAGCCTGACGCGACAAACAAGCGACTGGCAGCTGCTCCAGACAACACAATGAGCGCCCTGGCAGATTCTACAGGGAAGTTTGTGAACCAGACCACTGAAACGAAGAAGACCGAACATAGTGCACACAAGCCTGAATGTACTTTGAGTAAGATTGCTGGAGAAACGCCGTCAGCAAGCAGGCCCAAACCTAAGCTCCCCGGACAGCTGTGCCAAGTGAATTTCATATCGCCACGCAGAGAGACTCCAAGGAACGGTGTCAACAGCAAATTCGAAATCAAATCACCAAGTGCTGGCATCAAACGTCTCACAAATGCCAACCCCATCCGAAATCCTAGCTCCGGAACAAAAGCTCAAAAGACCGGTTCTGTGTTGGCGAAAGGTGCTACCCGGCTTACCGCTGAAGCTCGTTATAATATTCAGCATGGGCTGCCTTTACCCCCAAAGGAAAGAAGATATGAATTTGTTGACTTGAGTAAGCCAAGAACAATGCCCCCGAGGGGGTCAAACACTGCGGAAAATAATGCTAAAAAGGGAGATATTGATGCTGCTACCCCTGCGGCTCAGTTGCAGCACTTGGAGTCTTCTGGCAAGACTAAAAAGTCAGTCCGTTGGGCGGATGTTTTGGAACGAAGAAAATCCAGCGCAAGAGAACTGAATTTTGATCAGGAGGTAAGATTTAATGTTAAGATAATAGAACTTTTAGCTATTTTATAAAAGAGCCTGGATTTGCTGTCCATATCATGGCCTTTTCAACATGCCTTGGGGGTCTACTCAGCAAATCAAGCCCCAGGCCGAGGGTGATTTGCCTGCCGATGGGGTATCAAAGTCAGTTAAGGAATCCAGGACAGGAACGTATTTTTGCATTTTGTTTCCGAGGCAGATATGTTAAAACGGTGATTTTTCCAGGGTAGGTCGAAAATTTCATGAACTCACTAAAACAGCGTCATTTGCCATTTTGGTGCATCTTTTCCGAGGGCAGGTATTGTGTTTCCAATATTTCGTTCCAGGGCAGGGTCTGACATTTTTCCTATGGCAGGCATATCCCTTTGTTTTGCTCCAAGGTTGATCCTGTGGACAAAAAGCTACAACTTTTGACAAACTCACCAAAAAGCTGGAGTGGAGACTATTTCTTTCAGTGCGATTATTTGAAAGTTTGAAGTTGTCTTCCGTGTTATACAGAATGAATGCAAAGGTTGTTAATACTATAGGTCACCTATAATTTTCCCTTTGTTCAGCAAAAGGCCAGGATTAGAATGCACTAAATGTAAAAGGCATTGCCCTTAAACTTACATGGTGCCTAATTGCAACAATTAGAGAAAAACATTAGCGAAACGATTAATTTTTAAGCTAAGCATTGTTCCCCCGACGAACTCAACCAACAGTTATCTCTTGCGCAGCCTTTTTTATTTTAGCGTCATCTTTTCCGCCTTCGAAGCTACCTCACAGCTGCGCTACTCCTGCATCTCTGCTGCATCCACTGATCATGGGCTGCAATAGACGTATTACACGAGTCCTCGTTTTCACTTCATTACCCCCAACGATACCCTCCCCCCCACAATGCCCATTCCGCTTTAACGAAGCTATAATGAATGTATGAAGGAATTTCGTTACATGAATTTTTAACCAATCAAATCACGCAAAATCGAAAGACGCAAGCTGATTAGCGGCTCAAATATTGAGCAATATTCAAAAAATTAGTCTCAAAATACTGTATAGATGATTATTAGTCTAAGTTTTAGCCTAATGGATATAAGAGTAAATAATAATTCAATTCAATGGAGCAAAACTTAGACGAATATCATCAATATAGAGCTGCATCACGTTCTTTTAGACGTTCTACAGTTCTTCATCATTCGATTTTTCGATCTCTTTCTCTTTACTTTGCTGGTGCTGTGCGTTCTATTTCTCTTCTCATTGCTACTAATGAAGGGTTGTACTCGATACGTTTAGCGTATTTGAATCCTGGTATCTTAGTTTGATTAACACAGAAGTTTATGTTGATTTGCTGAAGCTATTATTACAAGTCATTTTCAAGATCTTATTACAAATAGTTACTGGTTCCAGAAATTGTTGTTGTTTGTGATTATTTTCAACCTTCTTCAAATGAAGTTGCAGAGCACTTTCGGTAAGAATAGAGCTATTTGTTTCAACAGCTTTCACAAAGATAACTGTCAGAGAATAATTACTTTCTTGCTGGGTCATCCGATAGTTTAATGAAACACAACTTTCTTCACAGCCTCAAGAAACCAAAAGTCAGTTAATAGAGACGCAACAAGCAGTTCAGTCAACAAACCTTCAAAACGCACAAGAACAACAACAGCAACATCATAGACAGTTATTGGAAGATACCCTCATTTCGAGAGTTCTACGCAACATCGAAGCAACAAGAGGTCATGCACAAACTACCACAGTCCATGCAAATGGTATGCCGAAACCATTTATTAATCCATCTGTGATACCGAACAACGTTGCCTTGAACATGGAAACTGATGACTGGAATGCTCAAACACCAAAGGATGCTTCTAAGATTGATCAAATTCCATTGTACATAGAACCGAAATCTGTTATCGACAGAGCCATGGATAGACTGCGTGTTGAATATGTGAAATTCACTCCTCCGGCTGCAGCTAAATCCTTTCGTGACGCTCCGCAATGTCCCTCTTCGAGAAGGCGATGGGCGCGTACGCCACATGCCAAGGAGGAGGCTGATAGATTGAGTGCAAGCATGAATCTTGATTCCACGATTATTGACCAGCCTGTATTGACAGTGAACGGAGCTGCACCGAGTCAACCTCAAAGTGATATTGAAGGCAATCGACGGCTCACGGAAAAGACCACTGAAAATGTCACTGATGATACGCGGTTAAGGAGTCTTACTTCACAAGAACAAGCTCCTATTCATAGAGTAAAAACAATTCAAAATCTAGCAGATACTGACGCAATTGACAACTCTGACCTAAGTGAGAATGAATGGAAATCTGGCGTCGATTTGTCGAGTGGAATATTACCAGTACTGGACCAGATCAATAGACTGAGCATCAGAGACGATATCAAGCGTGTTTTTGCACTCAGGACTCTCTCCTTCGCATCACCAAGAGTAGTAGATAGGTTAACGGCCACTTCAACAAAATCAGGCTCCGACTCGAGTTTATATTTTGCGAGTAAAGGTACAGAGAAGACGAAGGGGCAGCCGGACTATGCTTCAGATAGTGGAGTTTATCGCAATGAGAGGGTCGTACCAGAGGCGTTTAACCTTACATCAAAACCCCATGCCTTAAAAGATGAAGCTAGGCCAAGTCACCATACTGTTCATTCAGACTCATCAGTGAGCTCATCCGAATTCCCTCATTGTTTGCCTATAGGTTCTGACAGCGAACGGACAAGTCACACTCAGACCTTGACCGGGGTAAGGGGACAGACGAACGGTGGAGTCATTTATTCTCATGCACCAATGCGAACGAATACGTCTAGCTACGCAAGCAACCATAGACAATTTCAGCAACATTTTTCAAGCAGACATGTCCCAAACAAAGCACAAATGGTAATTGATGCAATGCGCCCAGCAGAACTCCCCTTAGATCATCAAATTCTAACGAAAACTTCTGACAGTCTTGCTTCTCAAGGGACGTCCAAATCAAAGATCTCAGCTATCGTGGACCAATACATGAAACCTGTGCGCTCAATGATGGACAATGCTTTTACTTCTCATTTATCGAATCAAGCAATCAAAGAAAAGGTGCCTCTCTTAGTGTCAAATGAAAACAATCCTATGCTGTCTCAAAGTATCAATCACGCTGTACTGCACTCTAGTGCTAGCAGTCTCTCTAGTGACCAGCCAATCTCAAATGCCAGGAAAAGACTCGACAGTGGAACAAGCAGCTCTTTTGAGAATTCTAATAACACTGGCAGTGCTTTCAGAAGGGTCCCTGCTGTATCTTCATCCAAAACGGAGCCTGGTAGATCGTATGCTGATCGTGCTCTTCGCATAGAATGCCCTTCAACACCTGAGTACTGCAAGCCTGCTCTGCTCGATTCCGAAGTAGCGTATCATACCAAGTTCTTGGAGGTTGCTACAAGAATAGGAACTAGAAAGATTGAACAAAGGAATTGTCGTGATCCGGTTGCTAAGATATTGAGTGATGGAGATGATTACGTGAGTGTCCTTTCTTGTCCGTTTTTACGTGCCTTTAATTGTACTACTTTTTATATAGGAATATATAAGGAATACTTTCTATATAGGCTAGGAATGTGCTCCCAAATTCCGAATATTCCACCCTCCCCTGTGATGGCGTTGTAAACTTTTAAGCAATAAAATTCAGAGAAATTTCATGACTCAGAATGATTTTGATGCATTTTTCCAAAATTGGACCCTGCTTCAAGTCCCATTGCTCGAAAGGGTGCAGGGCACCTGGAGAAGCCCCGCATTGTCTTGTCTTGCATAACAGTCAGGAATTAGCATCATCCAAAGGACAAAGCACAACAGATTATTACGTTCGGACTGACTTCCTAAAATACTCTTTGGGGTTATTAAAATCACTTTTAAAATATCTTGCACCATTCTAGAAAATTTGAGGTTATATAATAGCTCACCTGTACCAAGGGCTTTCTAAAATATTCTGTTTTGGTTGTCTAGGCCTATCGGTTTGACATAATCCATGATCCTTCGCGTGGCCAAAGTACTTCATATTATTTTAAAGTCGTTTCTGGGCTTGGTTCTCTCTGTCTTATTTTTCATTCGGCGCACAAAGGATCATGGTTGACAATGGGTCTTTAAAGTTGTTGGATATGGAGATCGAGATCTGTTTTGATGGATGAACTAAAATTCGTATCAATGCAGTCTTGTTGGGGAGACGAGATACGGTTTTTCCGAGGAACGTATGTGTCCCTCCGTGCAGTAGGTTGATGCTCATGCGCAGTCCTCTTTTTGTGCTGGAACTCTGACGAGCGCATGAGCATTAACCTACTGCACGGGGGACACATAAGTTTCCTCGGACAAACCATATCTCATCTCCCCGACAAAGTCTTACCTCTCTTATCTCATTCCTCCATTGATTTGTCTTTATCTGAAATTATTCCTCGAATTCTCCAAAGCGTATCCGTTTTGAAGGGGCTGTACAACCCGTCCCCTCTGCGTGGCTCTGCGTGGCTCTGCGTGCCAAATCATCGAATGTGTTTAGGCCAAACACAACATAGCTAAATGGCGATTTTTCACAGAGGATAGCAATTCAAAATATGTGCTACAATCTTGGCGATCGAAGCTTTGATGAAGGAATTGTTCTATTTTTCTAACGCCGAATATTTTAGAATTTTAATGGATAACAAAAGTTCCATCACATTTCATAGACATAGACAAGAAAACATTGCAATAAAACTTACGTAGATGCTGCAATGAAACTGGCCGCCATGACAAACTTAAGGCTTTAGTCACGTGCGCGGGTTGTCCCGTACTTTCCGATTGTTTACAAAAATCGTGTACAGCCCCTTTAAACACTTTTAGATATTTTCAGTTACATAAGACAAGACCGTTGTTTCTCAAAACTACAGCCAAAGCAGATCTTTATTCTGACACCAGATCCACCAGTAAAATATATTATTTTCTCCTTTCAGCGTTTCATACCAATAACGGACTAACGCCAATGGCTGGTCGAAGCTTGACAGGGAAAGAAAAATGATGTATTTAGAGAACAGCTTTACAAGTATTTCCTTTGACTTCTTCAAGTAGAACTCCACGGTAAAAAGAGTGTAAAGGCTGGTTTCCACCAAAGCGAATTTCGGGGTGAAATAGCCGACGAATTTCCTCCGATGGATTGCACGTCAAGTAGTTTACAATGAATGCCTTGGTGGTGTGTCAGTGCATGGGCAATAATGCACCGTTGATGCAGCCTATATCATGATCAAAATTGTATTCCTACTCATTGTGTGTTGTTTCTCTTTCACGGGATTGCGAGTAAAGCTTGATAATGTTGTTATTCCTTCGTTCTTCTCTCGTCACAACAAGGATTGAAATGAGACGTATCGCTGCGCAAGAGCTCCGCGGTTTCAACTGCATAATGACGGCATTCGATCCTTGTTGTGAGGAGAGAAAAACGAAGGAATAGCAACATTATCCAGCTTTACTCGCAATCCTGTGGAAGAGAAACAACACAGTGAATAAGAATACAATTTTGTCATAATATAGGCCACATCAACGGTGCATTATTGCCCATGGGCAGTGCCCAAACCTTTTCTCATAGCGATACAACTTTTTAAACGACTGGATGCGCCAAAAAAAGTTTTCAAATGTCTGAAAGATCGTGGTGCCAAGAGTACTGGATGGATTTGAATTGATCGATTTTGGTTGCTAGCAGAAAGACTGGAGTATCTTTGTGATATTTTCTTGCGTTTCTATGATTACTAGAAATGTAGGTAAATTCTACTTTATGAAAGTATGTTGTTTGCAATTTTTCTAAAAATGGACCTAAAACATTGCAATTGTTTCAAAACACTGCACTGCAGAATTTACCTAGATCAACTCGTAAGGAATCTCTCACACACAAGATAGGTGCAAGGGCATTTAGTCTCTCTCAAGAGCCTAGGAAATGATTTTTTAACGAATGCTGAAGATTTTCGATCCCATTGTAATAAAGTAAATGTGAAGACGACATCCGATTCTCGTGAAAAAGCTGCACTTTTGTGCTGTTCGGCATGAGAAGTTTGTTTTTTCTTTTTTATGTTTTTTCATAAATCTAAATTTTTGGCTCTGGTATCCAGGCATTTTGTTTTGCAAGCAACGGATTTCTTAAAGGGAGTACAAAGACCAGCAGCCTTTGCCAGGATTTATCTTTGTTTTTACGAACGTCGTACAGTCAGTTGTTCTGGAATCTGTGTACAGCAAGTCACTGACTTCGCGAAAAGCATGCTGGTATTTGTACTTCCTGTAATGTCGAATTTATCTATAATCTCAGCACTCATACAAACACAAGGTAAATCGCAAAAATACTGCTGTCAGTCAAAACTCGATTCATTCAAATCCATCCAGTACTTAAGTTACTACGATTTTTCAATGTCTGAACTGTTTTTTTTTTGCGCGCCAGGTACAAAATTCGCTCATAAGTTCGCTTAGATTAGCCTGCGTGCAGACTCTACTGATTTCTTTTTAGAGAGGTTTCCCCTCCAGTAGAGTCTGCGCATCAGCGACCAAATCCTTGTTCTCAGTTTATGAGAAACGCTAAACCTTTTCTGATTGGCGGAAGCCTTCCCCTTTTGTTTGAGTAGCGTCTGCGTCTTTGTGATGTCTAAAACCCTTTTGTGTATGGGTGCTTTGTCTATCCTATTTATAGGCGGCTCTATTGAATCTAATTGTCCTCAATCCTGGGAACCGCACGTGACCAAGAACAAGGATGTGATCGCTGATGCGCAGACTCTACCGGAGGAGAAACCACTTTGAAAATAAATCAGAAGAGTCTGCACGCAGGCTACGCTTAGATAGAATCCTGCCTGAACGAAAAATGTTTCCTAGGACAATTGAATATTGGCATGTGAGTTTCATTTCGTTAATACAATAGTAATAAGTAATCTTGCTGAGGCAATGCAAAAGACAATTACGCTAAAGATGGCGCCAGGAAATTTTTCCCATGATCCTTTGACTCTGAAGGTAATTCGATCGATTTGATTGGTCGATTTACCGTTGAACGCAAAGGAGCATGGTAAAAGTATTTCTTGAGCGCAATCACCTGTTATTAGGAAATAGCGGTTAGCATCTAATGTAGTTCGTCTCTCGTCGTTTTACAATGCTTATTTTGGTCATTGTAATCTCGATGCCTTTCGAGCAAGCAATGCCTTTTGACTATTTCGTTTTTATGTCATATAAGTAACGTAATCCCAGGCTTACCTTTTAAGATTAATTTCGACTGCCACTGGAACTAAATTTGCTCTGTAAGACAAAAAAGTAATGTAATCGGGAACAAAATTACTTGAATGACTGAAAAATTAAAAGAAACTGGAAACCTCAAAAGGCCCCCAGTGTACATCGAAGTGCAACAGGCCACTGACAGGCACCACTACACTTGGGAAGCCTTTGTTTTCGCGATGGTCTTTGCGGACTGACAAATTTATTGCATCAAAACACAACACCCGGCCCAGGCCTCCGAACCACCAGACTCGGACTTTTGAGAGCTTATTACGTCGCTCACAGCAAGATTTCATCGCTACATTCGTGATCAGCGGTGTTGAATTATTAAAATTGAGAATGAAAAATTTCGCTCCATAAGCCCTTTAAGTTAGCGTCCTGTTACACTATGGTTTCTAGAATAATCATGTTTTGCAAGTCTGATTTTTCCGGCCTAACATTTTCATTTGAAACATTTTCATCGTCAATCTTACTTGTTGTTAAAAAAATTAGACTTATCCTAGTCTACAATAGGAGCATAAAAATATGCGTGTATATATCAATTTATTTTATTTAGTGTGTCTTGAAAATCAAGAGAAACAATTAAGTGTATATTTTCTAGTTTTAGATTAGAAAATAGATTTTCAGTAAAACTTCTATTGCCTTGTTCTTCTCGACTTGACTTCTTGAGGAAATTCGTAAAATGTTACGAAATTTACTTACACGAAGCCCACATTCTTCAAAAAAGATTCGAATTGCGAAATAATTCGTTTGAAATCGCCAACTATAAATAGCTCGCTTTCTTGAGAGGCGTCTTGCACTAAGCAGGAGTTTGCTTCAAATTAACTTTTTGAGAAATGTACTTAAAAAGTCGCAAATATTTTGGTTACTCTCCGAATTTCACAAAGAAATCATGCATTCCAGAAATTATTTTTAAGAGCACACATGAGCATAGATCGAAAGAAGGATATATCTACACATCTACCTTGGGCATTTTATGTCTTTTATTTCTTTGGTTCAGAAGCTGAGCAGTAAAAGCAGTAAGAGTTACACCCAAAAAATAAGAGAATTGAATCGCCTCCCAATCGGCTTTAGAATCAAACAAATTAAATGCCCGAGGCAGTTCTGTAGATATACCCTTTTGATCTATGCTCTTGCTTGCTCTTAAAACAATTCCTGGAATGCACAACGAGCGAGCTAGCTACCTGGGTTTTAGAGAAACTTTTGCGGCTTTGCTTGTTTTGAATTGCTGGTTAAGTAAAGTTCCTTTGTCGGCAATCGCTAATTGCTTTGAATTCAGGTGTCAACAAAAGCAACATTGTGTCACGAAATCTGTCCTCGTTGCTCCACCAGAAGCAAAAGCTGCATGCTCACATTTTTATTGGCTGGGAAATATCATGTTCGATTGTATCAAATTTGCACAATAGCCTCCTTCAAGTAAAATTGACGTTGTACGTTGTCTTACGTAAAAAATATGCTTGCACAAACAATTTGCTCGCTGCTAAACTACTTTGCAGACAAAAACAAAAGGATCTTTCTCGGGAAGTTACGAAAACCTTCATAATATAACAGATGTGTTACAAACTTGCTACTTGTATCAAAAATATACAAAGCTCTACCAGATGACAAACATACTACATATACAAACGATGGGGGTACAAAGGGTCCGGAAAAATTATGATAATGTGGGAATGAAAAAGAAATCTTGCAGTTCTTGCATTGCAAATTTTCAAACCGAAATCTATCGCCTCTTTCAATGCGAAAAATTTCCTATATAGCTGATCGCCCCATTACAAATATATTCCGCTGCAGACCCCTTCCAACGACAATAAAATATATACTTTTAAAACAAGACATTTAGTTTGACGTGTTGACTTCGTCATGAGACAATTCATTCGATGACGTAATTTGGATGTACAACGAGATAAGGGTTTTCATCATCTTCTGCTATTTCAATGTCTTCTTCTTCAGTCGCTTTCAATGGTTCTCGTAACGCAATCAATACTTTATCCTGCAAAAAAGAACATTAATCAGCTTTATAAATTACAGTAAATCCCCGCCTATAAAAACCTACTTTTTTGAGAGCCAGGCTGAATTAGGTTCTTATGTCAAAGGTACTTAGATCTATGTCAGGGTTCTTAATGGTTCTTATTTGAAGCCTCATTTTTGTAAATTCTTATCAAAAGATCATCAAAGGATTCATCACCAAGAGAATTTAAAACATTTTATTTGTTTTGGCAATGTTATTATCAACCTTATATCTACTCTCAAGCTTACAAATAGCAAGGGATGAGGTCCAAATTTGAACAGCGAATCAAAAATTTACTTTATTGCCTTTGTGATAAGAACATATTGGTTTATCAAACTGAAACAGGTTCTTGATTAGAAGGTGCATAATTCAGTAAATACAGACTGCAGGTTCTTATTTTTTTAGGTTCTTATATGCGGGGAATTACTGTATTACCAGATGAAGGGGAATCCTACCGGGCGTCCCAATGACATATTGGGTCTGGTCCAGCGATTCGAATTTAGCTTTAATCAGTGGCTTTGGCTTATCAATTTCAAAATGTTGCTCGATAGTTAACTTGAACATAGATACCCCTTTTATTTCTATTGCTGCTTTGCGAGTTAAAATACCGGGTGTCCCAAAATGATGCATTATTGTTTGATTGCTTACATGTCCATACCCAATGAACCGATTTTCAAACACTTTGTTTTATTTGATTGCCTAAAGAATAAATCGTATTTTAAGATGTTGGTTGTGTGGTTTTACCAGTTTTTGAAAATCGGTTCATCGGTTATGGACATATAAGCAATCAAACGATAATACATCATTTTGGGACACCCGGTATAAATCTTGACAGTTCAGTTAGTGTCCACGTCCAAACCAGAGCTCTGGCATTTTGGCCTGAGCATGGCACATCCCTGAAGCACATCGAAATTTAAAATTAAAGTTGATGAAAAATGGCGGCACAATGGGTGACTTCCAGCAAACAGAATATAATACAATCTAAGGCTTTTCACATTTTATCAAGGATGCCGTTAAGATTTATTTGCTGTGCTTCAAGAATTTGCGTAGGCCAAAACGCCAAAGCTCTGGTTAGGAGGTGACAGCAAATTTGAGCTTTCAACGTTAATATCTTAACACTCAAAGAACCAATATCAACAAATGAGGTATCTATGTTCTGGGACACCCGGTAATATACATTTTAGCTATTCTGAAAAGAATCAGAATCGAACGATATTTTGCTGCATTTTGTAAAATTTTCGAATGTGCACAATAGTGATAGAAGCTCTATCGCCACTTGATTAGCCTACGCGTAGACTCATTATCCCAAAGGAGGAATTATTCCTCCTTTGGGATAATGGGTCTACGCGTAGGCTACACTTGATCGAACGTCGCATATAAAAATGTATAAAAATAACGTTCGATCCAGGCTCTTCTATAGAATAGCTAAAAGGTCCATTACATTTACCAGGTGTCCTAAAAACATGCACACTGAAAGGCTGTGGAAAGGACAACATGGATTCTTTTAATGAGACGCGCACAGTAGTGCTTGAGCAGGTACACGCCCCAGTTTTCATGAGAGCCATCAATCCTGCGTCTAAAAATATGTTTCATCATCATCAACATTTTACTTGATCCAAAAATAATNTACTGAGGTTTCTAGATTTCTGGAAACTTAATTTATGCAGCCTTTGTTTCAACCATAGAAATATTTCTATTTCTATGGTTTCAACGCGTTTCACAAATAATTTGAAAAGGGGATTAGAATGATTAATTGGGCGGCCGTAGCAAGCCTTTGCTCTTTGTTTCGTAGACCCTTTCCTCCTTTGGGATAATGGGTCTACGCGTAGGCTACACTTGATCGAACGTCGCATATAAAAATGTATAAAAATAACGTTCGATCCAGGCTCTTCTATAGAATAGCTAAAAGGTCTATTACATTTACCAGGTGTCCTAAAAACATGCACACTGAAAGGCTGTGGAAAGGACAACATGGATTCTTTTAATGAGACGCGCACAGTAGTGCTTGAGCAGGTACACGCCCCAGTTTTCATGAGAGCCATCAATCCTGCGTCTAAAAATATGTTTCATCATCATCAACATTTTACTTGATCCAAAAAAAATCTTCTTGTTGCGTGTAGTGCAATTGTACAATGATAAACAAGTAAATAAAGTAAAATATAAGCACTTTGATGCGAATAGAAGTAAGCACGACGTTTCGAGCATAGACTGTTATCAAGCCAACGGATATAATAACGGGCTATGCTCGATATTGGCTTGATAACGGCTTGATAACGGGCTATGCTCGAAACGTCGTGCTTATTTCAATTCGCATCAAAGTGCTTATATTTTACTTTATTTACTTGTTTAACATTTTACTTGCTATGTATCTTTATGGAAGAGAGGAGAGACCAATAAGTCTGCAGTCTTGGAATGCAAGTCTCGATCTCAAAATAAAAACAACTTACATGTTGAATAAGTTTATCCAATACTTTGCTGATCATGAATGTCTTTTCTTCTAGCTGAGCCTCTGATTCGATTTCACTCTCAACCTCTTTCAAATACCAGTTAACGACATCTGATCTTCGCATTGCAATTTCCTCTGTAACAGTAAAATATCAATTAGACAGAGTAGACTTTACGAACGTAGCATCTTGCTATCCGATTCAACTGCAACACGACATACAGTAAAGTCATGCCTTGCAGAAGCCCATCTCCTGATCTCGGCCTATTTTCATTTCGTAGTTAGCTTGAGTTAAACCTCAGTGTCTGAGTTTTTACAATTTCTCTTGATGTATTTGCGTCAAGAACCAAATAAATTCATTATCTGATAGCTACTTTATTCTTCCGGGAGAGAGAGCATGACATTACGGCACGAAAAAGCCTCATTTCCGTCAATAGTATTTCATCAAGAATGGTATGGTATTTTCAGCCCGAACCCTACAGTTCTATATTTCAAATAAGAGTTAGAGTCATGCACGATATATAAACTAACTACTTCAGTCCCAGTTTCCGCTTCGTTCATTGAATTGGATGACGGCACAACCAGTTTATCAAGGAGTGCAACTACGACATGTCTACACGACACAAGGGCTTCATCTAAGTTATAAAAAACAAATTTAGGTTGCAGCGCAGCATTAAAATTCAATTTGATAATGGTTCCTTGTTATTTCCGAGTATGCTTCGAAACTAGTTAGCTTACAGAACTAAACAGCAGTACAAATTCCCACAAATTCAACTAAATTTCAAAACCTTGCAGTATGTCTAAAATTCAGTTGGTCCTTTACACTGATGGACAGAAAGAAATTTTCATGATCAATATAAACAAATTTTGATGATGCTCCAAAAGGTGACATAATTTTTCACTCACACGGCAGAGTACAGTAAAGTTCTGCCTTCAAGAACCCATTTTTACCTCAGCCTGTTGTTCGCCCTTAATTATTCTATTGTTTTTCTATCGTTCTCCCGTAAGTATTCTATTGTTTTCCCATTGTTCTTATAGAGAAAGATTCTAAGTTTAATATAAAGTAGTTTCTTAGTGATGTACATAGTGATGTGAACAGTTAATTTGGAAGACAAAGATTTTCAATAAATAGACAAACCTTCCTCGGTTTTTTCTTCCTCTTGCCTGAGATGTATGACAATCATATTTGCTAGTTTCCTGTATTCCTCATATTTCAGTTTCAGTTTTCTTTTCGGTTGCTGACTTGACTTCGCATTGGACTCTTCATTGGGGGCATCCCCATTCGTTTGTTGTTCTGAATTCTCCTGTGGTCTCTCTGAATCTTCATCCACATTCATATCTGGAGAGAATCAATGTCAAGTAAAATTTTTCAGCTTCACAACTCAGTTATGAGTACAGTAAATCCCTGCATATAAGACCCTACAGAATTAAGAACCTAGAAGCTGTTTTCCCTAACTTATGCACCTCGTAATTAAGAACCTGTTTCAGTTTGATGAAAAGTATGTTCTTATTGCAGGGGTAGTAAAGTTGATCCTTTGTAAGCTTAGGTTTAGTTATTAGGCCCATAACAACTCTACTAAAATAAATTCCAGGTCTAAACATCTTTCATGCAGACTCTANACTTATGCACCTCGTAATTAAGAACCTGTTTCAGTTTGATGAAAAGTATGTTCTTATTGCAGGGGTAGTAAAGTTGATCCTTTGTAAGCTTAGGTTTAGTTATTAGGCCCATAACAACTCTACTAAAATAAATTACAGGTCTAAACATCTTTCATGCAGACTCTAAAAGGGCCTATACAAGGCACCCTTCAAATAATAAGAACCTTCATACCTTGAAATTCGTCTTTGTACCTTTAAAATAAGAACCTATTTCAGCCTGGTTCTCAAAAAAGTAGGTTCTTATATGCGGGGATTTACTGTATCAACTAGCAGTGACAAATTCTGAATGTAAAAAATGAATTACATGTAACAGTACGGTACATAAAAGAATCTAAATTGAAATTTCTGGCCTTCGTACGCAACTGTTTGACATCGACAAGTTTAGCTAATTCAGTACAACTACATTTTGTCCCAGGTGTTTACTACACTTGCAAGGAATCATAGCCTACATATGCAACAAGACCACAATTCCTCTGCCCCTTTGCCCTTCGTTGCAATCGAAATATACTGTGACTTTAGAAAAGGGGACCAAATAATTATACATTCAGTTTTGTCTGCAAAACATTTCTTATTGTAGGCAAAACAACTTCTCCATAATTATGCAAATAAGGGTGCGCAGATAGTGAAATGTTCATCTTTAAATAAATAACAGGCGTTTGCAAGGCACTTTTATTTGAAAGATGATAAAAGCAAATTTTTCGGTCAATAAAAAGGCATTTCAATTTACCTTGCTCTTCTTCTTCGTTGAACTGAATATCTGGTGTTTCGACCCTAATGATGGATTTGTTCAAAAGCCTAAAGGCCTCCTTGACGTGCTTGGGTTCTACCTAAAGTGAAAAAACCACACAAGTTGTTTCTTAACGACTGTGCAAATGTATGGGGGTTGATAGCACAGCGTTGACAAATCTTTATGTAATTTAGGTGACGCTTGAAATAATTCCATGAAGACTTAGCCATTCAATAAAGAAATGAGTTATATCTTAGAGGCCCTTTACATGATAAATTTCAACCCGTGTTGAGTTTCAACACGGGTTGAGTTTTAACAGCATTGCTTATTTTGCCTTGCGTTTACATGAAATCTCAACACGGGTTGAGATTAGGTCACATGGTTGCAAACAATAGCAGAAGGAATGTGAGCCCACTCAAATATTCGAATGATTGCGGAAATAGATTCGATCTCCTTTGTTCGCATTCTAATCTCGCCCCGAGTTGAAAAAATATTGCGTTTACATGAGAATTTCAACCCGTGCTGAAATTTCAACACGGGTTGAGCTGCCGAGTTGAGTTGAACCCGTGTTGAGTTTCAACTCGGCCTCCTTCATGTAAACGCGATGAAGGCTTACACCGTCAACCGAGTTGAAACTCAACCCGTGTTCAACTCAACCCGGGTTGAAATTTCTCATGTAAAGGGCCTCTTAGTCTCTATCTCGACTTTTAAGAAGTGTTTGGAATTAGGGAGAGAAGTTCCTTCACAGAGCTGTCACAGAGGAAAAATAACTTTTTACCACAGTGGGTACTTGCCTGATCCTGGCAATGAAGACGAGCCAAACTCTCTGATAGCCTGATCATACTCTCCAACTGTCTGACTGTTATTCGCCAAGCTGATTTTGCAACGCCACTGACATCTCTTTGACGTAATAATTTGTACTGCTCAACAATGTAATCTTGGCTTTCTTTGCTGATCTAAAAATTTCATAGAGTACATACATAAAACAGAACAAGATTAAACATGACACAGGTCCTATTCGAATCAGGGAACTAAAATTAATAAACTGAGCAAGGTGGATGAAATCTATAAATAGTACAAAGAAAGCTCCTATGCACGGTATTGTTCCTCTTGCTAAACATTATCCATGCACATGTCGAAATCATCAAATACAATGGGCTACGAATAGAATACCCAGACTCCTTGCGTGCGGCGCTTTTATCTCCGTTGATTCTCCTCCAACAACGTTGAAGGTGTTGTGGCGCAGTGGTGTAATCATCTGACATTGCAGCCAAAACAGTCAGGCGGACAGGGTTCGATCCCAGGTAGAGCCCCACCATTTGAGCACCATGACAAGGGGTCGCTGACTCGATTAGGCCTATTCTACTTCTGCGATCCCATCGCTTGGCGCTAAAAACTGCAACTTCATTTTACTTCATTCTCTTCAAATGAAAGAAGCTGACTCAAGATGGATACTCACGGTTGGTTTGAACAATCTTGCAAATGTTAGGTACCTTTGAATTTCGTCCTGAAATTTAAATAAAACATTGATAGGGGTTACACCATAGTAACAATAGTGTTACGAATCGGCCTTCCGTTAGACTTGCTCCAAGTCTATTTCTTTTTTCGTCAGAGATTCTTCGTTGGTAATTTACAGAGGAAATGCGAAGGAGCATTCCGGCCTCGTTTTCAATCATCCGCATGCTCCTTCGCATTTCCTATAAAATTACCAACGAAGTATCACTGACGAAAAAAAGAGACAGACTTAGAGCAAGTCTAGCCTTCCGTTCACGCTAGCACAGTTGATCAAAACCACTTTCAATTCATCATACCCATGCAGAACATTTATGTAAGGTGGCAATGAAACACTCTTGACCAGCGACATTTTTGTTGGGTTAAGCATACATCGAGTATAATAATTATACAAGTAATAACAGGAAAGAATTTATCTAAAGCTGGATACAAAAAACATAATTTACTCTAAGAATAGGGTAACTAATTCAAACCAACTATTTACAGAAATACAATATTTACAATTTCAACAAATTACATATGTTACAATTACAATTGTCTCCATTCCATGATTTGACTTGAATTTTGAACGAGGCTATAGATTGGTTTCACTATATCTCATCACATATGTCGTTCTAAAGAATACTGCCTCTGAAGACAGTTGAAATTAAGCCCTTTAAAACAGTTTTAGCTTTAGGTAGCTTGTACGTAAGTCACTTCCATTCTTATGAATAGATCCCACATGAATGTTGGATTTTGGCAATGTAAAAACTTACAGAACTCAGTCATTAGCTTATGAATGGTTTTTACATGGACTGTCTGCTCATTCTTTCTTTGGAGAAGCTCTTCGAACGAGGCTTCGTAATCATTAAAACAATATACGTAGAGCACGTTTGTGGATTTCGTCTATCTCCCTGTTGGTGGTTTTCCCACAAAACATCAAAATTAACGGATAACAGCTTAGGCTTGACAGTATAAAAGCATTGTATAGCAGCCTTGCTCTCTTGAAGTCAAATAGTCTTGCCACTCTTGAGAATGCATTTACTTTTCGAGAGTAAAGAATGCGGATAAAATCAAAGAAGTTCACGAGACACAATTGGGACAGACAGGCAAACCGTTCTTTCAGAATGCATTTACAGTAGCGAAAAAGATTAAAAGGTCTGCAAAACATATCAACTGTATCTTAAATCGGATTTACTTTCAAAACCAGTGCATTAAGCACAAAAATGACACTTCTTCGCGATGTGACAAGTCTGACGGTTGCTTCTTCTTGCTACTAATCCTGACAGAATAGTCCAAAAACCATACCAGAACTGCGTGTGCCGTGCCGTCGGAAAAGAATCATCCTCTTATGATTTATTTTCAGTCAAATTCTTGCATTTACTTACCACAGAATAGTATCTCTCAATAGATTCTTCAAGCCTACTGTGCAAATCAATAATCCTCCTGGCGATTGCATAATCTGTCACCTGAAATTAAAAATAATATTGTACTTTATGTTTGAAAAGAATAGAAATGGATTCCTTCAAAAGCATATAGATTTGGTTGAAATTAGCAAATCATAAAAAGGAGAATTGATAGTTTTGTGTAATTTGAGAGCTTATATGCCAACCATGAATGAAATAACTGTCACAAATGTGTGTGTAAACGCAATGGAACCAGGACAGATTTGGTATACTCGTTTACATGAGTTTGAACTGTGAGGATTTCCAGAGTTAAAGAACTGGATCATCGTTCAATTTTCCCCCAAGAACTAAAAATGTTATCCATTTCCCTCGTGCATTTCTATTTTGTGCTCATCTGCAGGATGTCCCACATATACAGGAAGTCCCACAAAACTGTGCCCCGTTTGTGTGGCTGCTGTGGAGGAGCTGTATCTTTACTTGTCGCAGTTTCTAACAGTTGCATTGGTCAGGCTTCAACTTAGAGTTTGAGACTTTGTTTGAGTCAATCCGATACGTGGTTGCTGATTTGTGGCGCAGGAAGGGCAAAAGAAATGGGTGGTTCAAAATCAGCCCTTCTGTTGTTCTCTAGCAATGTCAAAATAAAAGGGTTTGTGTAAGGTTTGCATTTGCAAGAGAGCAGAAAATCTAAAAATATCCTATTCAAATTTAAGTTACAAACAAAGTCAACAAAGGTTAGCCTAAGAATAAGATGTTTATCAGGAACAATGCTATGTCTGAGTGATTTCTTTGTTCTATTTATAGAGGAGCCTATTTACCATTGCACATTTGCTATTAAACAAATTTTCAAAAAAAAGGGCTCTAGAGTTGTATTTGATTTTTTTTTGCATTTTTAGAAGGGTTAATAGCGTTGTTTATCAATAAGACAACACTGTCAACCCTTTTCAAAATGCAGATAAAAACCATTTCAAACGAGGTCTCAAACTATAAGTTGAACCCTGACCCATGCAATTGTTTAAAAACCGAGACAACTGAAGCTATATCTCTTCCACAGCAGCCCCCACAAGCCGGCACAATATTTTTGGGACAGCCTATAGACTGATTACAAGTTTGAAATTATCGCTATTGATAGACAGCAAA
Source organism: Aurelia aurita complex sp. Pacific (assembly GCA_004194395.1). Taxonomy (NCBI): domain Eukaryota; kingdom Metazoa; phylum Cnidaria; class Scyphozoa; order Semaeostomeae; family Ulmaridae; genus Aurelia; species Aurelia aurita complex sp. Pacific. The sequence goes on from REGL01000062.1 coordinate 414,756, forward strand.
CAAATGTTGTTGTTGTTGTTGTTGTTGTCGTCGTTGTTGCTGTTGTTGCGATAACTAGGACTATCTCATGAGTCTAGATACCCTGTATAAATCGTACTTTACCTCATTGCATTCGTCAACCAAGATAAAGAATAAATCAAATCTTGACATGATAGGTGCTGATAGTTGAATGTTGTGCTGCAAGAAAAATAAACACATGAAACAAACAATTTCTGCCCTGCTTTTCTGCAATATTTTAGCATTTCCGCTTTGTGGAATCTTCTGGTTATCTGTTCATAACCTTCTTTTCTCTCCCTTTTGTCACTAGACATGTGTATTTAATTAAATACCTTCTGCTACAAATGCTCGAACAATAAAAACAATACAAAGAGGCTAAAATATTACAAGTCCAGAGCAGTATGTGAATCTAGGATTGCGTAGCTTGGCTTTTCGTGTAAAGAGTATTTCTATCGAGAAAGGAGAGCATTTCTACAGAGTATTTCTATCAAAAAAGGACCTTTCTCCAGACATTATCTGCAGTAACCAGTCGCATTTGTCATTTAGAGAGAATACTAATCACAAAAGCATGGCCAGTTTCTTTGCCCGTTGATAAACATAGGGCTACAAAGAGTGCAGGACCTCTTCATTCTCAGCCATCTCGTTTTCTGACATAAGACATATTTGACATAAGAATAGATAAAGGATAATGACGTAAGGATAAACTTCATAAATTTCAAATTTAACCTCCACTTTGGTTCGATCTTGAACAGTTTTTACCATTCTATCAGTACAGTTACCTTTAAAGATTTTGTCCTGTCATATCTCCCTCCTACTGGATTAGCTGCGGCCAATATGGACGTTCTTGCATTCAATGTTGCCTTGGGGAAAAGGTTGATATTAGAATGTTATAAAAGATCAAAGTTCGCTGCATCTATAATGAGCAAACTTTTACCACAGAACCTGTACAATTTGAAAATAGCAAACAAAATCATTGCCAAGATTGATCAAAAACATTCCAAGAAAATTTTGGTTTCCTAGAAAATTGAAAAATTTTGTGAAACTCTGTTACCTTGACACCAGCTTTGGTGATCGAGATAGTCTGTTGTTCCATAGCCTCGTGGATAGCGACTTGGTCACGAAGATCCATTTTGTCAAATTCATCGATACAGCAAACTCCCTGAGGAAGATAAGCAATGCATAAGAAATGTATGATCAGCTACAGTCTGTTGAACAAACAACAGGTGTAGAAAAGTAAAATTATCCTGTCTATAAGTATAGAATGGTACCTAACTTATAGTAGTAAAGAATCGACTTTAGTTCAAATGCTCATAGACTTTGTTACTATGAGTCTGAGGCAGCCTTTCCCCTAGCCTTAAATAACGGACTCGTTGAAATAACCCACAAACGCGATACAAACGTCAATGTATTCTGCACAAAAAAACTGTTAAATCCTGTAAAGAATAACAGCCAAAATAAATCTGTAACTAGGGAGAAAACTGCTAAATCCGGGAAGAGAAACAGCAAATCAATCTGAAAACCTGAAAGGAAAAGTTAATACTGTAAAAGCTCTATTTAGCCCCCCTCGTTTTAAGCCCCCTCTGGAGTGCCCCAACTTAAATAAGCACCTCGGGGCTTAATAGAGCTTTACGGTAGCTGCAATAAACAGCAATGTTGAATAACCGAAAACTCGTTTCGTCGTACACTTGTCATAAAAAATTAATTATCCTACGAAAATAAAGTGAAACAATTCTTACGTTATCTGCCAACATGAGCGCACCAGCCTCGATGACAAATTCATGTGACTCTTCATCTTTAACAACAGCAGCAGTCAAGCCAGCAGCTGTGCTTGCTTTACCAGATGTATACACAGCACGTGGCGAGAAGTTCTCTACTTGCCTATAATCGAATTGCAACATGTTCAAAACAGAACTTCACATAGTTAAACAAGATTTGAAAACTAAGATAGCAAAATGTGCTGATAAATAATCTTAATATCTTTGCTTCCTTGGAGAACAGCTATTAAAATGCAATATCAAAGAAAGGCTTTTCTCTTTCAAAAATATGTAGCCCCTCCATCAAATACTCCTCCAGATCTACCGGGTGCGCCAAAATAAACTATGCACGTTTGGCAGGCCACAATAAATCGTACACTGGACCGATTTTGAAGATTTATGACTTATTCGTTAGCAGCAGAAAGCCTGAATTAGATACTGGGATATTTGCAATGTTTTTCATTTTCAGGTTTTAGAGCTAAAAGCGAGTTTCTTAAAATGTTCGTTTTCGAAAAAATTGAAAATGATCAAAAAGCGTCGATCAAATTTTAAAAGATTCAACATAAATTAACAAACAGAAAACGTTTTCAGGGGGATTTGAGGATTTAGTACGAACTCTCGTACAGCAGAT
>REGL01000062.1:444359-462426 GCA_004194395.1 Aurelia aurita complex sp. Pacific
CCCCCCCCCCCCCCGTATGTGTATGTGCCGAGTGTGCCCCCTGGGATGATTTCCATACATCGTCACAAAAAAACGAAAGACAAAAATTCAGTTTTAATTGAATTTAATAGAATCTTTTAACGTGTGATAACAATGGTGCTCTACTAAAATAGTGAAGAAAACTAATGAAAGAAACTGTGCATAAGTTTGTTCAACGTGTGCAAATTTTTGAAACTAAAGTTGTAAGTTCTTTCGGTGCCATACCGGGTGTCCCAGTAGAGCTTTGTTCTTTTGGCCAAAGCAAATTTCTGAGGCACATCGAAATAACTAAAGTTACTGTGAGATTAAAAAATCACACAATGGGTGACTCCTCGCAAAAAGAATAAAATATGATCTAATTTTTTAGATTTATACAAGATATATTTGATTTATTCACTGTGCTTCAAGAATCTGCTTAGGCAAAAATGCCAAAGTTCTGGCTTGGATGAGACAGCAAATTTGAACTTCCAACATCAATGTTTCAACACTCAAAGCACCGAACCAAAACATCAAGCCTCAAAACAAACGAGCTATTTCTTTATTCCAATTAACTATTGAGGAACACTGTGAAATTGATTAGCCATTGATTAAAGCTAAACTATTGTCGTTGGACCCAATCAGTTCTGTGCGTAATGGGGCACACAATAGATAACATTGTCAATTAATGTACTTGATTTTCATTACGACTGAGAAGATATTCCCACTTAATCGTTGCCCACCCCACGATATGGCATTATGCCCTGCAGTGTGAGTGTATTTTGCATTCAAATTGGAATTCATGCATTTATGAAACCACCATCCTCCTGTGTAGTGACGGGCACAACCTGGAACATCTTTGGTGCTGAAATTTGAGCCATTATGAGGCTTTAGCGAATCATGGATAGTGCCTGAGTAACGCCCCACCAATAATCTATACCTCTCAGTTTCGTTTGCAATCTGAAATTGATCATACTCTGCAAAATAGAGCCTGTTTGGATAAAGTCGATGCCCGAGCTCAATTCGTAAAATTGCTCTGTTCCCATAGCTAGTAAGCAAATTTAATGCATCAAGACCAAGCCACATGTTTCGTTTCAAATCACCAAAGCCTGCCTTGTATTCACTCCATCCTCGATGGAAATCAGTTGTGTTGTCGACCCTGCGTTGAATTACGATCCACTTGTCATTAAGTGTCATATTGCAAAAGACTTGTATTCGATGGCTTGGATTTTGAGTTGTCTGAAGGGTGTATATGCCATCACTTGTGAAACCAGCATCATACAGTGATTGGCAATCTATTTGGAAAGAGAAAACTATCTTATCAATAAGATCTCAAATATATTGGTAACAAAAGCTGAAAAAACAGTCATGTGTAGACTTATATCCTTGCGTCTCAACGAGCGAAGGAGAAGATGTGAAAATTCGATCTTTTCTCAGTCGTTTATTCATATCACTAGACTACCTTTTACTATCAAGTATCAGTCGCGGAAAATTTTCAATATCTTGATATTTTCAAAATTGAGGTATCTTAATTTTGTCTGAAAGAATTGAGGGAAACTTTTGGAAAAGCTAAAATCACTGTAAATCCTTTAGGAGAAACATGATCACCTGCAACCTCATTCCCAAAACCTTCATTGTCACTGGGTACGAGGTTGGATCACCTGGTCATCTTCAAGAAAACCATTGTTTATGAAGGTCTACAATATGGTGGAAAGCAGAAATCTGTTGCTTTTCTGGTTTAAGATTTAGACATTTGATGATGTCACACCCTCAAATCTAGTAAATGCAGCATTTTGAAACTAATCAAGATGTCAAACAATTTGCACGGCAGATTTACATTCAATTCAAAGAAAGATGTAATGGAATTGCAAAAAACTCATCATTTTAGAGATTTAAGCTCTATGCTAGTAAATCATGGACCAGAATTTAATGTGGAATTCTCGTACCTGTACAAACCCCTTGCCAGCATTTTCCTAATTTCTGAATCTTAATCATGAGTGATTTTAACAAATCTCGATTACAATTCTCGATTACATTCAAATTTCCGCACTAGAGTAATTCACACAACTATTTTCAATCCATACTGCCGGCACTGTCTTACCAAGTAGAAAAAACAAAGTCTGTGAACTGATATGCCAAAATGTCACCAAACTTTGCAGGGCATAAACTAAATCTTGAAATTAGTCTTCATAATTGAACCTCTAATCTCTAAACTCTAATAGGGACCTCTACCTTCTTCTAATAAAGAAACTCTACCTCCCTCTACTTATTCTATTCTCGAAGCTCTAATGAAGAATAAGTGAATCTCTTCAACATTTCTAGCAAAGCGATATGCAAAAAGTTGTGAAAAGTTCCCCCATCTGTCTGGACAACCACTACTAAAGGTATTGGAAATCAAAGCACTTGAAAAAATTTCCCTGACAACATACCTTTGGCAATAGGAAGTATCTTTTTCCATACCACAATTGTTTCATTTATGCCATCCAGCTCCGCTTGGTTGGAAACTGTTCTGTGCGTTCCACTACTCACAAATTTGATGACATGGTTGCAAGCTTCTTGGCTGCCACAGTTAAAAAATTCTTCGTTAAGGATTTCATGCTTTTCATCTAGATTTCCTCCATCATTTCGTATCATTTCAAAGTAATTGCCTTTAACAGCAATTTCACTTTTGCCTGCTCGAAGGGCGATTAGAAGCACTAAGAAAATACCTGCAAAATACATCATATTACTGATTACTGTCGAAGACCTCTGTTAAACTTGGATTTGACTCGTTCATGTATACTTGTTTTATGCTGTTAAGAAGTAAATGGTTTTTGTGATCTATTATTTCAGTTATAGCCAATCAAATCAGTTAAAAATTATTCTGTGGTTTCTTGAACTGACAGGTTGATTTTGATTTCTCCTTGACAAATTGATTGATTGATTGATTGATTGATTGATTGATTGATCGATTGGTGATTTAATCGCAAGTAAACCATGGACCAGAATCGAATATGGAATTATTGTTACTATAAAATGTCATGCAAAGCCCTAACCAGCATTTTCCTAATTTCTAGGTCTGAAAGATGAGTGATTTTACCAAAAAAAATTTTCACATCTTATTTAGCCTTTGACTGATGGATGAAAGATTAACATTTCAGTTTTGAATATCGGCTGCATCTTTTTAATCCACAACCCGCCAAACATATTAACTTTTTTTTTATTCACCAAGTGTTTAAAAGTCACACCCTATAAACGAAACGCTACGGACAATTACGCTAGAAACTTACTCAAATTCCTATAGAATCTTTAAGTACTCGTAATAAGAACACGATGAAATTTCATTGCCGCGACTTTTAGCGTTATCTTCTATTCAGGGTTGTAGGGGCTTTTAATCTATCCGTTTCGCAAGATTCATCAATCTAAGCTAATTTTTTTTTTTTTGATATATCATTCCTTTAAAAAGTTTACAATGAGTTCTACAATCTACAATACTTATCTAATTACTATACAACACTACGGGAACGATACCAGGGGGAGCGAAAGACAATGACTACCCCATGGCCTGTACACTACGAACGATTAGAAAACTAATGGAAGGATATAATATACTAGATTCTGTCTGATATTAGATGTCGTGTCAAGGTTGGGAAGAACTCAAAAATTTTTGCTAATTCTAAGCTAATTCATCTCCTAATAATACAGAAAAAAATTTCAGGCTCTAATTCTGATTTCAGGCTTATACAATGGGGGTCTAATTGCAAAACTAATTAAACTAGGTTCTTATACGCGGGTTTTAAAAACCTGGGTATAAGAACCTAGTTTAATTAGTTTTGCAATTAGACCCCCATTGTATAAGCCTGAAATCAGAATTAGAGCCTGAAATTTACCCATTCAGCCTGAAATAGGTTCTTATTTGTAGAGATCATGGGATCTTCAAAATCTTTTCTTTCGATTCTATAAAAATTTCTGATTCTTCCCCAAATTTCTGTTGCGAATAATACCTCATAAACTCAAGTGATGTGAACTGACTGTATAAAGAAGCCAATTCATCAATATCTAATCAATATATACTTTCATTCACATTGCTATTTGTGGTAATTGTTGCCACCACACTTTCCTATTTAGAAATACAAGCATCATTCTTGTTAATTTGAATTAGAACCGAAATCAAATCAGCTGAATCTACTGTAAACCAATGTCGATGACATCATTCGCATATCAGTAAAAATTCCTAATCAAGTTTCATCAAGTATGACCTTCTCAGCACATCGATGTTCCATACACGTTGATGGTAGATAGTCCCCGTATTAATCTGAATCAAATCGGCACATCTGACCATCTTTCCATAACTATCCTCCCACTACATACTGCGAAAAACCTTATGTTTTTTTCTTATCCATAGTAGCAATACAATAGATTCATCCAATTCATCATTGTCTGATCAATATATATTTTCACTGACATTGCTACATGTGGTCATTGTTGATACCACACTTTTAACATCATTTGCATATCAATAGAAATTCCCAATCAAGTATGATTTTCTCAGCACATCTCTGACGTTCTGCCATACACATCGATGGTAGATAGTCGTTATTAAGTTGAATCAAATCGGCACATCTGACCATCTTTCCATAACTATACTCCCACTACATACTGCGAAAAATCTTATGTTTTCTTTCTTATCCATAGTAGCAATACAATAGATTAATCTAATTCATCATTGTCTGATCAATATATATTTTCACTCACATTGCTATGTGGTCATTGTTGCTACCACACCTTTCTATGGTACCAAACGGCAAATGATGATGCCTTACAAGGGTAATTAGAGAGCCATCGTCATCCAGGTCTAGACTAACTACTTCAGTCCCAATTTTCGCTTCGTTGATTGAATTGTATGACGGCACTACGCTTCAAGTGTCCATCGGTCTATCAATAGCGAACTACGAAGGTGTAATCAGTTCTAATCCAGGTCATGAATTAAGCAAATATCTCTATAGTTTGTCTCAAATTGGATGTCACCTGCAACTGCCCACGAATAGCAACAAAGATAAAAGTGTTTTGCAAAGGAATTTTGCGTTATCGCTAATCTTAGGTGATATCTAATGTGAGACAGAGTTTAGGTACATCTCTTGTTTTTTGTAATGTTACCCTGTGCAAGTTTATTCATTGTAGTGTAGTTTGTATCATGTATGTATTTAATTGTTTATTTCAAGTTAGGTTATGTTTATTGTATTGTCAGATGTACTTAGATCTTAGATCAGTAGATCATGTATATTTGTCAGTCAAACTGAAACTGAAATTGTTGAAGGAAACATAAGCATATAAAAGTGGCTAAAGCCAGTTGCGATCGATTTGCGATCACATATCAGTATTTCCTGTTGACGTAGATAAACTATCCGAATATGCTTCACCACGTGCCACGGCCAATTGTCTGTGCAGGGTTATTTTATTAAAGGCTTACATATGCAAATCATCTTAGACGTTCCTTGCTGCCATTCTTAGCATAATTTTGCATTGATAAAGCAACTTTTGTTATACTAAAATTCAATAAAAACTGATACACTAGTTTTCTCTTCCTGTCACCCGTCATTTCTTCTGCAAGATAGCGAGAAAATATAAATTTATTGATTGAAATTTATTTGCTTTTGTAAAATCTGCGATGGCTTCGATCATTTTGCGAAGGACAACATACACCGAATTCAAGGAGTAAGCGACAAACAGTCCTGGTCATATACAATAGCTTTTATTCGAAGCTGGTTTGTAAGAAAGTGAGGTGACTATTATAAATATTTGATGATCAAACGAAGTAATAAAACTTTTTCCTCAAACTAGACATTAGCGCATTATGGATACGTTGTAGAGAAAAGAGAAAGGTGTAAGTAAGAGCTTGGCGCTATTTCCAGAAGGGCAAAAACGGCTACAGACTTGATGTTTCCAAGTTTCCTACGAACGTAATCGTGACGTCACAAGTAAATGGCACGCAATTTCGTAAATTATAGGAACCTACATTAAAAACTGATCTAAAGTAATGGAGAGTCACAAACTAGCCAAATCGTGCCAGTGCCATTGGATTACTATACAGCAAAATGCATTTTTAAAGTTTAAGTAGGGTGGCAGGATAATTTTGGCCAGCAGTATGTGTTAGTTCCAGTCATTCAAGTCACCAGAGGCGTAAATCCGTAATAAAGGTCCTAATAAACAATAAACTGCATGCTCGTTGCTTTAGCTCCGATTTCATTCTTATCGTCAATCGTCAATAAACATAGACCAGGGATGGCTCAGTGGTAGCACGCTTGACTACCAATCTGAAGGTTTGCGTTTCGAGTCCCCACCCTGCCGAAAATGGTACGTGGAGCGAGAAGAGTCACCAACTCTCTGTAATTCCAATTCCAGGCTAAAGGAATCATGAGGTGTGGTCACATCGAAAGGAAGGAGCAGGACGCTGCTTCGACAAGCTCAGCTTCTCAGCATCCTCTTAAACTACCTTCGGATGCTAGGTAGAAATATAGAAAAAAATAATATAGTTAATTAAACACACTGCTAATTGCTGAGTTAGTAAAACAGAAAGTCCTGTTCTTTCTTTTCTCTGGTTTTTTCCTACGTAGTAAGTAAAGTCTGCGCGCAGGCTACAAACCCTTCCTTTAGCGTAATCATCTGCTATGGTAGCCTGTTGGTAGCCTGCTAACCATGCTTAATTTCAAAGGAAATTGGCTCTGGATATGAGGCTAGCATATTGGGTCTAATCATAGCCATTATGGTCTAACAAAGTAAAGATCAGAAACACTGTTGGGTCTACTCGTCTCGTAGGCTACCTGTGAGCAGGCTTTATTTTCCACTGCGAAGGGGTCCTCGGGTCCTTCGCAGCGGAAAGGTAAAGTCTGCTCTTTTATGCTTGATGCTTCAATATTAGGATGGAACGTTATATTTGATATATTTTTCCTGCAGTCAAGATTGACATATGTCATTTAATTCCAATATGTCAAGTCTGATTGGCTTATTCTGTTACGTAAATTTTCTGTGCGAGGGCAGTATTCAAATATCACAAAATGGGCAGTGCCTGCTTAAATCGTATTCGAGCAAATAAACCTTGATAAGTCCATTAGCTAAAAGCATTATTTAATGCTAGTCCCAAGAGCTTCATTTGGGCGGCCTTTTACAAACATTAGATGTTGTTTATAAATGCCATTTATGTTATGCAAATCCCTCTGTTATAAATTTGTTTGACTGTGCTCTTGTGCTCACGAGAGTCTTACTCAATGCTTTCTTCATTAAGCAAATAACGTTCTTTGAAGGAAAGTCGATCAAACTTCGATGTTTCAACAGAGCTCTATTTTAAAAGATTTCGTCGCTACTTTTGCAGGCTTTGACAAGAAAGAGCAGTCAGTACTCAGTTTATTGGGAGTAAATTTACAACAACTGCCTACCACCAGAGCGTAGAAAATATTGCACTGACACTTACAGTTCAATTAGGACGCTGTTATTTTGTTGCAAAACACAAATGGAAGATTTACCGATCAAACATAAAGTACTCAAGGCTGTGATTTCACAAAGCAGAGAATTTGACTCTGAGCTATCGGATTTTGAAGAAATTGGCACACCCTTCCCTAGAGGAGCTCATCTCTCAGATAATGAGATCAATGCAGCTACAATATGCAACGGGAAATTGAAGAATGAAAAACAAATCAGTAAAGTCCAAACAACGATGGAAGGAAAGGAGGTCCGTAAGGAGGAAGAAGTTCTTTCGAGGCATCTTGCCACGTTTTATGAGCACAGAGTTCGTCCTGGGCTGACAAGGAAAGAATCTTGTGAAGATATTGCTTATGCTGTCACTTATAAAGTTTTGAGAAAAGTTCAAACAGTAGACGATCGTTTTCGAGGTAGCAATCTCGTGCCTCATGGAATCCCATATGACGGTTTGAAAGCTAACGAGCCAATTTTCTTCGAAATGATTCTTAATTTATCGCTGGGAGCTAAAGATACATTATATGTGAAACATGATTGCGAGACTCCGTTTGCTCGCATACAACCGATGTCGAATGTATTATGGAAGGATTGCCTGACAAAGGCTGGATTTATTTCAGCATCCAAAGTACAAACTCTGTTGAGAAAGTACGTCAAACAAGCAGTACACGTGTTGAGAAAATACGTCAGCCAGGGAAGGAAAGAGAAATATCCACAAAATCTGAAGAGCTTGTTCATAGAAGGGGCAACAGGGGTTACTCTAATCATCAACAGGGACATCAGGGTCCGTGTTTTACCAGCATTTTGCATTCCAGATTCAAGAAGCGATTTTACTCGACGAGATTGCCCTTCCAGCTCACATGTTGTTTGCTGCCCAAAAACATCGATTCCACATGATATCCTGTCTCTTGTGATGGAATCCCCGAGCGATTTCATTGATGATACAAAAGGCATTGACATTGCATGGCGTGTATCATTTTATGTTGCAGAAAAAAATAAAATGAGAGCTTTGGGGGATGGCTGCAGGATACAGTTGTTACGGATTCTAACGGAAATGAGAGATAACGAGGAGGCCCTGAAGAGTCTTTCTTCGTATCATTTAAAGACACTTCTGTTTCATGAATGCGCAGAACAACCTGATGTGGATGAATGGAGCCAAGGAAATATCGGTATTAGGTTCATGGATCTTTTAACCCGGTTGAAGCAGTGCCTCATTGCAAAGTCAATTCCTCATTATTTCATGAGGAGGCCGGAGTTTCCATCAGTGAATCTTCTCGAAGGCCATCCCGAAGAAACATTAAATGGTATGGTGGAATTCGTGGAGGCAGTTCTCAAGAATCCATGCTACTATTTGGATTTCGAAAGGTGCAAAAACAGAAATGAATTTTATCCCTGGGAACCAGAGTTCGACCCTGTCATGACGTAAAGCACTGAAAACGCTGTATCAGACCACCGAAGTATTCGGTTCAGTTTTATAAATAAGCAAGCAAGTGATGGCCCGAAAGATGGGCTAAGAAGACACGGAATAACTTCGGGAAACATTTTGAATCTTTCCCAAAGCTTCTTAACTGTAAAATATAAACTGTAGTGTAGCTATAAACTGTCCCAAATTATTATTTAAAAACATTNTGATACTAAAAACTTCCCCTCGCAGCTTCCCCTACATTTCTGAAAACAAAGATTCTGGCTTTTGATATACTGTATAATAATTTTTCTAAATCAAACAAATGTACAGTAAGATATGGCAAAGTTTAGTACAGCACAGTGAGTTTTTGTAAATATTTGGTAGATTAGCAATCAGGCTTTTTCCTGGAGTTTTTATTAGTTAAAAACTGTGAAATTAGATAAACAATATACCTTTTAGCTATTCTGAAAAGGATTCTTGATCAAGCAGTATTTTTCTAAATTTTTTGTAGAGATTTGATGTACTTTCAAATTTCAAATGGCAAAAAGCTCTCACTCGAATATCTCAAATATTTGGAAACAAATGTAAAAAAGCGTTGCTCAATCCATATTCTTTTGCAAAATGGCTAAAAGGCCTCCATTGAATGTTCTCAAGCTTTCAAATGGTACTACACAGGCCATGAATTTGCTACTTAAAATAGCCAGATTTTGCTTTAAATTACTGTACATGTTTAAATTCGGAACAGAGCTTGAAGAAGATAAATCATTTTATTTATTCATCTTATGGCTTATTGGCAATTCTTCTCAGGCAAAATATTGCCCCTAACCAATGACACAAATAAGGATCTCAATGGGGGGGGGGGGCGGAATGCATTTGTTATGAACTGATGTGACTTGCTTCAAGGTAACTTTGATCCTTGATATTGAATTGTCATTCCTGAATAAATTCCACATAATATATAAATTCCACACATATATCCAAAAGAAAAAACTTTCTGGACCCTTGATACCAAAAACTTCCCCTACATTTTTTCTGAAAACAAGAACTCTGAAAATTTAAACACGTATATTTCTTCAAGATATCTTGATCTAAATATGCATTGAGGCCATACAGCTACTTTTGAGAAGACTACTGAATAAATAAAGAGGCTACTTTGAAGGATTTCACTTTAATGTATCCTTTGCATAGCTGAATGGGGAAATACACAAATTATTATCACAACTCTTAGAAATTGTAATTACCTCAGGAGCAGCAATTTCTCAGGGAAAATAACAATAATTCTTTGGGAGACAGATTAATCCTTTCTAGATTGATGGATGTACAATATATGATAAATGATTTTAGGTTGAAAATTCCTCAAAGGATGAAATTCAGGGATGCTCGTTAACATGCTGATATTTTGAAGCAGATCCAACAAGAAAGGGTTCTTTTTTGGCAAAATTACTAATAACTACTGTATGGAACAGAGGCTGATCTCCACAACTAAGTTAGCTTTAATAAGGATCACTGCATGGAATTTCATGAAAACACAGCCTGAAAAATGCTCCACTTTGTCAAGAGAACCTGCACTCAATTTGATTTAACTGCCCAACTACAATGGGACTACAATACCACAATGGCAGCATCAAAAATCTGTAACTGTAAACGTTTAGTATACTGCAAACATACTCTCCAACCTGACATCTCATATACGATATATAGTGAAATCACATACTGTAAGCTGTTCGACGAACATCAAGGAATTGACATCCATTGTCCTGGCCAACCGAAATAAATGACACTTTATGATTGGAATATGCTAAGATCTATTGCTATCAGAAGAGCCAGCTTGCCCCTGGAAGTTAAGCCAATACATCATGAAATATACAATTGTGATGCACTCCATGTGATGCATTTATATATATCTAAGCCATCTTTTCTTGATGAAACTTCCTTCAACATTCAATTCCAAATTTATCAAAGTTTCGAACAATAATTCCAAGTTGAAGATGAACTGTTCCCATTGCAACTGTTGATAATCTGCACCTATCAGGTCCAGTATAAATTACATCTGAAGTTCTCAACTGGGGTGCACCCCCAATGAAATATGACCTAATTTGTTCCCTGTATGAACCTTTTGGCCTCCAAGTAACACAATCAATGCTATGAGTTCCAGGTGACGTAGGGATATGACAAAATCCATAACCATATATTTCATTTCTTCCAAAGACATCTTGATGCCAAACCTCGAAATGTAATTTAGGCCAATCACTTAGGCCCTTTGTTGCTAAGTGAATGTCAACAGGATGAGACCAAGTGGCAAAGTTCTCGTTTTGAGGATTATCGACTTGTGTTTGGCCTTCCTTCAGTCCTGATAAAATCCTCCATGATCCACCAACATGTAAAGACCATTTACAGTACAAACTTTGAGATGGAAAGCCGCTTGCTCCAACGATTTGTCCAATGACGTGAACTTCGGCCATTGAGCATAACCATTTTCCTTCTGTATGATTTCAACGAACGCGGGTCAAGCTCTCCTCCGCATTCGCTCTCTTTGTTTATCATCGGATCGCATAATATTTCTGCGAGTGCTGTGTACTCTCTTTTAATTTGCATATAAAATAAAATGCTCTGAAAATTTCATAAAATGAAGTAGCCAATCTTCTTTGAATGGGAAAAGAGAAAACAGAGAGTCCTAGTGTCAGTGCCTAATGCCAACAGCACCCTAGAACTGGATCGCTGTTCTTGTAATCATTTGCGAAATTCGCGAAAATTGATGCAGTGTTGGGACCAGGGAGCGGCGCTCCCTGGTTGGGANAAACCTCGAAATGTAATTTAGGCCAATCACTTAGGCCCTTTGTTGCTAAGTGAATGTCAACAGGATGAGACCAAGTGGCAAAGTTCTCGTTTTGAGGATTATCGACTTGTGTTTGGCCTTCCTTCAGGCCTGATAAAATCCTCCATGATCCACCAACATGTAAAGACCATTTACAGTACAAGCTTTGAGATGGAAAGCCGCTTGCTCCAACGATTTGTCCAATGACGTGAACTTCGGCCATTGAGCATAACCATTTTCCTTCTGTATGATTTCAACGAACGCGGGTCAAGCTCTCCTCCGCATTGGTTCTCTTTGTTTCTTATCGCATAATATTTCTGCGAGTGTGTTTACTCACTTTTATTTGCATATAAAATAAAATTCTCTGAAAATTTCATGAAATGAAGTAGCCAATCTTCCTGAAAGGTGAAAAGAGAAAACAGAAAGCCCTATCATAGCATCACTGCCTAATGTCAATAGCACCCTTGCACTCCCTCCTATCATACGTCATACTTTCCCGGGCATACTTTGAAAGATCGCTGTACTTGAAATCATTTGCGAAATTCGCGAAAATTGATGCAGTGTGGGGACTGGGAAGGAGGTTTTGATAGCAGCGCGAAAATCTCTTAGCAAAGAAGAAGAAGTGAAAGATTGCAGCGAAGAAGAGATAGAACATTAAAGAAGACGGTAAGCTAACAGCTAAATAATGGAAGAGAGTCTACCACAATATGTTGAAATTGGTACAAACTCTGTAGGCCTCTGAAAAGTGGCATGACAAGTTTATAGGCCTATATATAAGAGGCACACACACCGTCACAAGAAGTTTAAATTTCTTATACAGAAAGGCCATGAATGATGATGGCCTATAGGGAAGAACCGGAGGAAGAACCTTTTAAAATGTTAAGCCTGCTCTAGAAAAATTGGTGAAAAGTATAGGTTGAAGCTTTCAAAATATGGGTTTTCAAAACAGAAAGTCTTCAACAATTTTTACAGGTTTTATGAAAAGCAGAAGAGCAAGTGAAGAAAATGAATGTAAACAAAAATAAAAAGGCCCTTGGTCGGAATCTAATGTTAATGGTGGGAAACAAAGGTCTATTTGGGACTGAAGCCTATTAATGATAAACCACATGAGATATCAATACTAAATTTCGTTTTAGCAGTTCTTAAAAAGATAACTTACAGGTACACATATTTTTTGATTGCCCTGTGTGCAGAATATGGCACTTGCACACCGGAGATTTCAATAGGCTATTCAAAATAAACAATAGAGAACAAATGAAATTTTTCCTTGCACACCAGAGATCTCGCCGAAAAGTGCCATTCTCTGCAGACTGGTCTATAGCATGGCCGGAGTTGGGGAAAAAATACAAAAAGGGCCAAGGCTCCAGCCTGTTGCTCTGGCCCAGCTCTGGCCACCCTGGAAAACATGCATGTTACGCCGCCAACTGTCTATGGTCTGGAGCAACAAGAACAATAATGGTAAAACAATATGTCTATTGTCTTTAGACAATTGGTTTTGACACAAACCTTTGATGTAGAAAAATGAGCTTTCCACCCTTGAGCTTCGGCCAAACTCCAGCCATTGGACAGAGCCTTGCATCCTCTTTGAAAAGCCTGATGTTTTGAACTGCATACTCCAAAACCTATTACTTGAACCAAGCAATGGCCCCATTTTGATGATCAGCCCTAGAAAATTGGTTTTCTTTCTATATCTGGTGCCAGAAAATAGAGGTGAAAATGATACCCTGAAAAACGTCATATCCCGTTTGGACAAATAAACTAAGTACCCCCTTGGGTATGCACTTCTTGGTGGACAATGGTGGGCTCCAGTAGTCATTGCTGCAGTTGGGCTTTTTTTTATTTGCAATCAAGTAGAGATCTTCAAGGTGATCTTGGTTAGAAAGTTTACTGATTGGGCACCAAGTGCAAAGAAACCAAATAAGATTTTGTGCACAAAAATTATAGTTCTTATGCACACAAAAATTGAGCAATGAGCTGAAACAGATTAGAATTGAGAAAATGATCATATCTGCAGAGTAGGTTCTTGACATAATGTCATACATGCACCAGACTGCAAAGTTTTATTTCTGTGAATGGAATTTGTGTAGATTTCATATTTCTTAAACAATATCAACTTAGTGCTGGTTGATGTCCCAGGATCTCTTGATTGCCCGTTTTGTTTCTTGAATGGGAAACATGCAGTTGAAACCATGGAGCGCCAAAGTTGAGAACTTATTTTTACATTGTGGTAAAAATTTACAATATGAATTTACTAGTTGCGCTTCCTACAAGATGCTTACCGTAACTACACCACAAAGATGACATCATGAGTTGCAAAAAGCTATATGACTACCCCGCCCATTGCAATTACACAAAACTTAGAAAAACAATCAAAAGGAAACAAAATGATAAAAAACCAAGCAAGGGCACTTGAAAACTTGGCTGATATCATACTAATCAGTTGTGTATATTTACTTTAGCTGATGGCCTTTTGGTGAAATAGAAACAAAATGGCAGAGTCATCTGGATCTTCAAAGAGGGTATTGACAAGGAGAGGTGATAGCGAAGAAGATGATGACCAAAGACAAATGTGCAAATATGGAGAAAAATGTTACAGAAAGAATCCTGAACATTTCAAAGAGTATAGACATCCAAGTATGTATTGGCTAGTACCTTATTCCATTCTCCCTAATAAACCCTATTTTATTTGTAGCTCCCAAAATTTGTAAGATACTTAGATTATGTTTACATGGTGCTAATCTATCTACAGTACAGGCCTTGCACACACTAACACTATTTTCCTGCCTAAGAATTCTTGAAACAATTTGTAAGTTCTTAAGAATTCTTGTTATTTTACAGTCTTCCATACCACTAAAAACTTCTGATCAGATGGCAAATGAACTCTGGAAAATGATTATTAAGAATTCTTATGGATTCTTGAGAATTACTGTCAAATGCAAGTCCTCTATCATATGTTTACTTATAATCAATAATATGATTATAATATGCCATATACAGGGTGTCCCAAAAACATGTGCGCCGTTTGAATGGCTACTGTGGAGGAGCCATAAATCTAACTTTCCTATTTTTCAGATTTTTGAATAGAAGAGATTTCAATTTAGAGTTTGGCACCGAGTTTGTGTAAATCTGATAAGTGGTTGCTGATTTATTGAGAAAGAAATTCACAATCACTCGTTGCTTCAAAACCAGAGGATTTTATCTCCGTACTTAACTTTATAACTTGAATTTTAACATTAAATGAACTTAAACTTTACAGTTATGCCAGGAAACGCTTTTAGGGGTAATTAATGACCATATTCTTCAAGAATATCGACCAAGCAGCATGCTGAACGCAATATTGTTGGCTTAAAACGACTTTACCACTTTTGAGAAGCAAAATATCTGATGGACTCATGCCATGGCCTGAAGCACTTGTGTTGCACATTTCCATTCCTAGCAACACTAGATATGTCCAATATTCTTGGTTGTCACAAAATTCAATGTATGACTATCTGTCTCACTTATGAACATCAGAAAACAGGGCTAGGTATGTTTTATTCAATCAATTTCGTTGATTTTAAGGCAATGGAGAATAATTTAGGCTTTCTTATTCCATGAATCAGCAAATAGTGATCAGATTTACTCAAACTTGGTATCAACCTCACGCTCCTTTCTTTCGTTTTTTTTGCGCATGCGTCAGATTTCGCAAAATTACTATGTATAGAAACTACTATAATATCAATCGTGAAAACAAGCGTTTTGAAGTTGGTTTAAGAATAACAGGGGGTTAAGCAAAATAAACAAATTTATGACACAAGGACGGACAAAGTCAAATTAGAAGGACGCTGCGGAGGAGCGTGGTATCAACCTTTAATTTGAAGTCTCTTCTGAGAAGAATCTTAAAAACAGAAAAATTGGATTTATGGCTGCTCCGCAGAAGCCACTCAAACAGCGCACATGTTTTTTAGGACACCCTGTACACCAGTTCAAAGCTATTGAGAAAATAGTGCACATGTGTTTGAAGTTATGCATATGCATACATTTTTTGGAAGAAAAATGATGCAAGCAATTGTTGCAACACACCATTGTTCTAAGAATTGGTTTTATTCCCAAATTTGTGTCTATTAGACTGACGTTTGTATAGCTCAAATTTCTGTGCACAGATGATTTTTGAAATGGGAACTGGTGCAATCTGATCAAATCATTACTCATTTTCTTCAGAAGATACTGACTGCCCAGCTGCCAAGCGCCAGAAACTTGATGGATCCAGGAAAATTGTAGCTGACGAAAAGTCAATTCCATTCTTGTTGACTTCAGTAAGAGTAATACCAGGAGAGTTTAATGAGGAGTATATTGCTGTGGGAATTAAAGGTAAGGATCATATATTACTTCTTCCCCATTTTTGAATTGGCGTTCAATTTCAAAAGCTCTGAAGATTGATGAACAATCCTCAATATAAATTTTTTTTGCATTTAATGATCTCACTTTTACAAGAGCAATGTTGCTGGTCCCATACCCTGACCCTTTTGCCAAATATATCTAAATTGTCTGAATTCAATGTACAATATCTTTTTAATACTATGCACATACTAGCCGGTTTTGTGTTGTACAGGAAAATATAAAGCTCAAGGTCTTAAAAGTACAGACCAAGCTTGCAAGGTCTGTGCAATAAGACTGACGGCTTTATATTTTCCTGCACAACTTCAAAGCCAGTTGGTACGAGTTTTATTACCTGATAGCTTCTAATTTTCACTCATATCATTTAGTCAAACGATTTTTGTTGCTGTTATGTCGACTGAGTTTATTGTAAAGCCGGTTTTCCACTAGGCGAATTGTTTCATGTTAAGCGAATTTTTTCGTGTGCAACCATGTGCAGTTTGATTTCAACAGGCACCACATTTTCGCTAGTTCCTTTTCTCTGCGTAAAAGTGAGTTCGAACAGTTTCTACTTTTCAGCCGCAACGAAAAAATTCACTTCGTGTGAAAACATTCGCCTAGTGGAAACGGGTTTAAATCTCACAGGCCTAAATCAGTTGCTGTAGTGACAAACATGCATCCCTGTATTGTGCTATACAAGGCTACGTGAAAACCACGGGAAATGTACGATTAACCAATGGGATTGGCGGGATTCTTGTATTGCCTCGTTTTTGAAACGTCAGTCAGGTAATACAGCTTGTTATATACTTTGATGCTTCTATTTTTAACATCTAATTGCTTTAAGATATCTTATCAAGTGAGCATGGAGAGCTACAAGCTTCTGCCCAGGTAAGTCTATTGGTCTATTTGTGTGTATATCCCTATAAGTGCCAGACTTGAATCCAACAGGAAGATGCTTCATAAAGTTTTGCTTCAAGAACCTCTTCGTTGGTTATGCATTGAAATGGGCACTTCCCCTTATGATACTGACTGTTGTTTTTAATTGCCTCCCTGAGGCCAGATGTAAGAGAGCCATGGTAGAAGTTTTATTTGTCAAGAGCATTTCTTTGTTCTTTGCAGGAGGTCCTTGTGTTTTATTTGGAGGAGGGAAAGGAGAATGATTTTTGCAGTATTTATTTCTGTACCAAGGACTACTGTTGCCAGCCCTGACTTTGTGAGTGCTGGAATAAAAAGAGGTATCAGTTAGCAAGGGTTTGCTAGAAGCAAACATCGTATGATATTGCTAAGAGAGGTATAGTTGGCCTTTAGCAAAAGGCTGGTTTTTAAATGGACCTCTAGATTAATAATCTTCTTTTCTTCATCACACTTTGCAGGAGGTCGTTGTGCTTTGTTTGGAGGAGAGAAAGGAGAGTGATTTTTGCAGTATTTATTTGTCTACCAAGGACTACTGTTACCAGCCCTGACTTTGTGAGTGCTGGAATAAAAAGAGGCATCAGTTAGCTAGGGTTTGGTAGAAGAAGACATCTTATGATAATGTTAAAAAGGAGAGATACAGTTGGCCTTTAGCATGAGGCTGGCTTTTTGACGGACCTCTAGATTAATAATCTTCTTTTCTTCATCACACTTTGCAGGAGGTTGTTGTGTTTTATTTGGAGGAGAGAAAGGAGAATGATTTTTGTAGTACTTATTTCTCTACCAAGGACTGCTGTTACCAGCCCTGACTTTGTGAGTGCTGGAGTAAAAAGAGGCATCAGTTAGCTAGGGTTTGGTAGAAGAAGACATCTTATGATAATGTTAAAAAGGAGAGGTACAGTTGGCCTTTAGCATGAGGCTGGTTTTTTAATGGACCTCTAAATTAATTGTCTTCTTTTCTTCATAACACAGTTCAACTATATGTTCGACATTCCTTGGTTGATGCAACAATATCCAAGTGAATCAAGGTAATAATCTTTTAGTGAACTTTTATAGCCAAAATAATATGGAGCTCTCTCTGTTTTTATAGCCATAACTTTGGATGAGCTTTACTTTTTTCTATAACAGACTGTGTT
>REGL01000062.1:462614-497110 GCA_004194395.1 Aurelia aurita complex sp. Pacific
TCTACCAAGGACTGCTGTTACCAGCCCTGACTTTGTGAGTGCTGGAGTAAAAAGAGGCATCAGTTAGCTAGGGTTTGGTAGAAGAAGACATCTTATGATAATGTTAAAAAGGAGAGGTACAGTTGGCCTTTAGCATGAGGCTGGTTTTTTAATGGACCTCTAAATTAATTGTCTTCTTTTCTTCATAACACAGTTCAACTATATGTTCGACATTCCTTGGTTGATGCAACAATATCCAAGTGAATCAAGGTAATAATCTTTTAGTGAACTTTTATAGCCAAAATAATATGGAGCTCTCTCTGTTTTTATAGCCATAACTTTGGATGAGCTTTACTTTTTTCTATAACAGACTGTGTTGGGTCACTTTTTTGAGTCACCCGGTATGTTGCTAATTGTCAGCATATTACTTTTGCAGATTTAATGCTTCTATGTTTGATCTTACAATAAAATTTATTTTTTTAGGGGTAAACGACTTCTGATTGTTCATGGTGAAAATGGTGAGGCAAAGAGAAGCTTAGAAGCTGAAGGAGCCCCATTCAATAATATTGAATTCTGTCAGGTGAGCCTTTAATACTTCACCTTTAGTTTACAATATGCACCAGAACAGTGTGTTATAAGCATTCCACACACAGAAAATCATAAAATCTAACAAATGGTAGCTGCTAATTGTTTCTAGTTGCAGAAAGGTAGACATATTAACATCAAAGATTCAAATATCACCTTTCGGACAGAAATAAAAATAGTTTGCTATAAATCCTGGATTGTTTTGTTTAGTTAGCCCCTGTAATATACAAGGAAAAAGTCAAATCGATTTCTAAGTCTCGAGCACCGATTTGACGTATTGAAAAAATTCCTGGAGCAACGGTATTTGAATTTTTTTGTTTTCATGCAATTCATCCATGCTGACCATTTCATAACACAACAAACCCATTAGCGTCCCCATGGTGGGCCATGAAAATTGTTGCACCGAGTAGATTGCAGACGCCGAAGTTGTGATTCGTGGACAAGATTTTCTCCGTCATAGCACAAATCAAAACAAGATGATTGTTTTCTTTTCATATGGTCTGCGACACAACTTATCTCAATGCTGAACTAGTGGGGTGGAGAAAGCTATATTTTCGGCCCGAAACTGTTATTAGAAGCATCACCTTTTGAGCTTAGGCAGCGAAAGTTCCAGATTGTGGAGTTTAGAATTTAATGCATTTGAAGGACATGTGCTAAGCAAAAAATTCCTCTAAGATTTTAGGATCGTAACTGTACTCATCATTCAATATTATTCATTATTCCATTGGAGGTTTCCCTGGGAGTTATTTTTGTGCTAGTTTGCAGGAAAATTCTAACATGTGCACTTAGCACTTACTGACACTGACTAATTTATTGTTGCCGTTTATATACAGGCAAAGCTGAGCATTGCATATGGAACCCATCATAGGTACGTCTGAAAACAAGGACATTTTGTAAGACCATAGCATCAGTTGCTTTTGATTGACACCGCAATTACAAACGATTAGCGATTACAAACAAAATAAATTCTCTCAACCAGCAATTCAAAACAAACAGCCGCAAAAGTGGCCATGAAACCAGTAAGGCAAACTGTCGCCTTGTGCACGCGAAGAGTTGTCTTCAAGAGAGGTCAGGAGTTTTTAACGAAAGAAGAATGATAAATCTTAAGGTCTCCTTAGAGGATTTCGATCATTTGATTCGAAAGCCAAGCAGAAGGCATTACAATTTTCGCATAATTAGGGCTTAAATGAAGCAATTACTAATCAGCTCTTGAATTAAATCAACAAAATCCGCCGGGCAGATCTTTAGATTTATCCTTCTCGCTTGTTATAAAGTCCTGACTTCACTTAGAAACCATATTTCATGTGCACAAGGCGACAGTTTGCCCTTTTGGTTTCAGAGCAACTATAGTGGCTTTGCTTGCTGTGCATTATTGGTGAAGAGACTTTCCTTTGTCTACAATCGCTTCCAAGTGAGGTTTCAATCAAAAGCAGCTGATGCTACTGTCTTACAAAATCTGTCGTTGTTACGTCGGAATTGTAGTTTACATAAAATTTGAAACAATTAAAGCAAGGACAGTTTCATTACAGCGCGTTATTGGCTTTTCACAAGGGTTGGTATGTTCAGCTTCTTCCCAGTTTTGTTTCAGCTCTATGCCCAGTGAATATTTGCGTGTTTATTTTTAAATGCGGTACGAATCTAGGACAACAACAAGATATGAATTTGCTTTAAGATCTTACATTTTGGAGAAGATTCTCGCAGTGCCCAATTTCGAGTAACTCACTAATTTTGCTTGATGTTTTACAGCAAAATGATGTTCTTACTGTATAAGGATGGAATGAAAGTTGTGATTCACACTGCAAACATCATCGAGCAAGACTGGGACAAAAAAACTCAAGGGTAAGAACATATTTCATTGTATCTAACAATGTCTTCTTCTTAGACATTTGGTTTATATCATTGCTTCAAAAGCCAAGGCTTATTTCCAGGCCATGTCGTGCTTGCCATAAATTTATTAACAAATATGAATTAATCGGTCAGTTTCAAAGCTTTCTTTATAGTAATTTTTAAAACTGTAAAGAATATTTTCCATCGGCTATAGGACATCGTCAGACTTCTTACTGAGAAAAAATTAGCACTAGCGCAAAATTGCCTTCTTCTCTATGAGAAGAAATTATATCCCGCAGAATTTGGAAAGAGAGAGATTCCGTTATGAACTTGACAAGGAGTTGATTCAGGCTGACGTAATTACATTTCTGAGACTAGCAAAACATGACTAAAAGACATGTCTCAATCTTGAAGTCAATTTCATCGCTATACAACCATTTACCTCCTTTTTCTTTTGTATTTTGGCAAAGGATCATATAATAACCTTGGAAATGGATTTAAGTTTCAGTTTTGATGGATTATACTTTCAATTCTGTTTTTTACTTTTTACATATCATGTATTATTCTGTCACTTCTAGTGTATGGATTAGTCCAAAATTTGCAAAGACCATTGGCAAAGACTCGAAAGAAACTTCTGCTCCAGACAAATTCAACAAAGACTTGCTGGTATGCTCTCTTTTTTCTTTTTAAGCAGGATGGCATTGAAAACAGCAATATTTTTGTTGAAGCTTTAATCCTGTAAAAAGATTCGTATTATTATTATTATATACCGGGTGCGCCAAAATAAACTATGCAATTTTGGCAGGCAAAGATAAATCGTACACTTGACCGATTTTCAAGACTTATGACTTAATCGGATGAAATGATACAGCAGCCTCCAATGTCATAGCTCTCATGAAAATTCCGTTAATCATCAGAGAGTTCAATTATTTCTTACCTCACAGAAACGATTTCTTACCTCACATGAAGCTATTTATCGCTGCAAAATAATAAGACAAAATGGCCGACCGCTGGTTTCAGTCATCAGGCAAATTTGGTCTTCTGAAGGTCATAGCTCCATTATCTTTCAACGGATTTTTACGCGGATGGCAGCAAACTTTATTTGAACATCTGGAGAGCAACATCGTATGAGAGTTAGGCGAAAATCTTTTGCCGTTTTGTCACAATCTTCAGGCCAATGGGGCACAATTTTTTTGGAACGCCCTGTATATATATATATGGCTTAATTTTTTAGGAGTACCTCGACGGCTACGGTACCAATGACAAGCTTGGTTTTTGGAAGAAAACAATCAGAGAACATGATATGACAAATGCAAAGTGAGTTGTTTACTTTTTTGCAACCAACTCAACTTGAATACGATGGTGCTAAAGCCCTAAACGTTGAGAATACTTTTTATCGATCAATTAAAAACTTACTCCTTCTCATGTTCCCTATGATGAATTAGATAAGTTTTTGAATTTAATTTCTCTTTATCGACAAGTAGACCTTTTAGCTATTCTACAAAAGAGCCTGGATCAAGCGTTATTTTTATACATTTGTATACGCGAGGTTCGATCGAATAGCGCTAGAGCTCCTATCACTATTGTGCATATTCGAAAATTCTACAAAATGTAGCAAAATGTCATTCCATTCTGATTCTTTTCAGAATAGCTAAAATGTTTATTGCAAGAAAAATAATGAGAGCATAGGATTGATTTTGCAAGATTTCTCCTTCTATGATTTTATCTATCTAGCCAGGAGTGTTTTGGTATAATATCTGCTTTGCTATAATTATATGTCATCCTTTTGTTGATCGTCATCAATTAGCAGGTGTTTTATAAAGAAAAGTTTCATGATTGTGAAATTTGATGGTCCATCTTGATATCCACCTCGACCACATATGAATCTTTACACAATCAATCAACTATATAATTGAAAGAAACCCTGAACTGTTAACGATGTCTTGAGCGATGGGTATGGGTTGCAGTGACTGGGACGGTCATTTTTGTTGTTGTTCTCTTGGCCGGGGTTCTGATTGTTCACCATTATCGCCTATGCTAGCCTGACTTCCAATGTGAAACCGGCTCAAGTATTTATCCATAAAGAGTTTTTATATGTAGCATTCTGTAATTGTATAATTAGTTTAATTTCAAGTGTATGTTCTTCATACAAAGATCAAGGGGTAGTCTTGATATTTTGCTCCCCTCGCGTAGTTCAAAGGTAGTGTCTGAGGTAGTTCGTTATTGTCAGCTGTTTATACGTCAGCTGTTTATACTTACCTTTATTTCTTTTTATGTCATCGGTATTATGACCATTTCATCCTGTTTAGAGTTCGTATCGTTGCCTCGGTACCAGGAAGACATACTGGAATGGATAAATGCAAATGGGGACACTTACGACTACGAGATGTATGTTCTTATTCATAACATTATTCTCTGATTATGAATCTTGTCTTAGAGCTCTTATCGATCTTTTTTATATTTTTACCGCGTGTCCCAAAATGATGTATTTTCGCTTGATTGCATATATCTCCATAGCCATGAACCGATTTTCAAAAACTTTATTAAGGCCAATTTCTTCATGTCTGAAAGAAGATCGATAAAGCTGCTCAAATTCATTTCATTTTCATTTTATATATTCTTTCAACACGGTAACCCCGTCGACAAAGGTCGCTTTTCAGGGGGCCGTGACAAAAATTTACAATTTTAATTTACATGTTAAAATCTACAAACGAAAATAAATAATCTAATTACAAAACTAAAGTGAAATTAAAATTAATACATAATGTTAGAACTGAGATTGATAAAACCAAGGGTGGCAGGACACAATCAGACCGGACCAGAACAGATCAAACCCCATGCCCACCCTGAAATGCCACACTTTCATGTAGCACCCCATGGCAGGCAAAGAGTCCGACAGACACCAGTCCAATCCAATAAAAAAAAAAAAAAAAAAAAAAAAAGTTAAAATCTACAAACGAAAATAAATAATCTAATTACAAAACTAAAGTGAAATTAAAATTAATACATAATGTTAGAACTGAGATTGATAAAACCAAGGGTGGCAGGACACAATCAGACCGGACCAGAACAGATCAAACCCCATGCCCACCCTGAAATGCCACACTTTCATGTAGCACCCCATGGCAGGCAAAGAGTCCGACAGACACCAGTCCAATCCAATTGCATACCACCACCCATGATCCTGCTTTAAAGTCGATGTTTAGAGCTCTTATCGATCTTTTTTTGTATTTTTACCGCATGTCCCAAAATGATATATTTTCAGGAGTGACAGGGTACTATTAATAAGATGACGTGCTATTTCCTGTTGGTGGTAATTTCCAGACTTTGCTAGTCCTCTCTACCACTGGACACTTATTAGAAACTTAGTCATATGGATGAAAATTTAACGAGCGTTTGGGCGAAGCTACTGTTTTCATAACAAAATAAATTATTTTTTGCAATTATTGTTAATCTGAGGAAATCGTTGCATGACTGCATACTCCCAAGTCGTCTGCAGTGCACCCTGAATGACGCACAGTTGTGATAGAGACGAGAAACATAGCCTGTGAACAGACCTTATCTAGGAGCTGCGGAGGAGGAAAAATAGTGGCAAGGGCTTGTAGGAATGGGCTGCATTTTCGAATTCCATATACAAGATTTGAGGTACATAGCTTCCTTTCTCATTTTTCCTTGAAATTGATATACCGAAGTCCAACGATAATATATTTGAGTAGTAACATATTAGATTCATCAACAAACCCACTTTCATCATTTTGTGGTGTTGAAATTTGGGACAAATGACAATAACCTTTTGTACCTCAGGTCAGATATGTTGAATAAATATCCTTTTGAAACTTACCTATTCTTCAGCAATGAAATGGGGAGGGGGGGGTAATGCTGCCCAAATAGTCAACATAAGCTGTCCATTTCAATATTTCTTATTCATTTTAGCTTTTGCAGCAAATTGGCCCTAAGCTGTCATCAGTAGGTGGTGACTGGCCTGTCGTAGCACAATTTTCTAGCATTGGCTCTTTGGGTGCAGATGAACGCAAATGGTTATGTGCTGAATGGCTGCAAAGTCTTTCTGCTGGTCGCAGGAAAATAACATCGCCAGTTCCAAAAAAACCCAAATTAAAATTGGTAATGATTCGTTCTGTCTTTTTCGATTATTGTAATGTTATCTTACTTAAAGGTTATATGTCCATGTAAGTACAGCGGCTTTGCGGGGGGCATACCAATTTCACGTGATATTTCAAGTGATCACTGCAGCAATGGAGTTTACTAGGTGCGATGTAGTAATGTAAGCAGACTGATGACTCATTTGCGGTTGCGCTTTCGGAGCTGAAATTTTAGTTTGCATGCGATCAGTTAAATTCTGCCAATCACAATGCGCTCTTCGAGGCTCTTCGTCAGCATCGTGTGAGCATATTTTGACAGAATGTATACATGGCTGTACTTACCTGGACGCATTACCTTTGAATATTTTTGAGTGATCCATACAAATATACAAATACACTCTGTACGAAAGGGTAAACAGTAGTATGACTTAAACCTGTGTGACACTCTTAGGAATGTATGCGAGAATCAACGTAGTGAACCTTCATCGAAATTTCTGAAAATATTTAGACTAAAATTTTACAATAAACTCGACTGTATTCTCTGGTTTCATTTCGATTGATTTATGCGCTTATGAGATTCAGTCTCCCATTCATTTTTGTGTGAAGATTGATTCAAATAGCCGATTTGCAAATTTGAAAACTCGTTTACAGTATCTTGAAGTTTTCTGATAGAACAGGGGTTAACAGGCGTCTAGAGACAATGAGCTTGCAATTGATTCATTCATTCTTTCTTTACCAATGGATTTGTAAGTCGTAAAATAGATATTGGTTTGAGTTTGAAGATGATCAACTGTTGTTTAGTAAAGGCATTTCTTTAAACATGGTTAGCGGTGCATCTGGTTGAGATCAGTTAGGCCTTGAGATTCTACTCCAAATAGTGCGTTGTTTATTCCACAACTTTTTCTTTTTTTTAGGTCTTTCCAACTGTAGAAAATGTTAGGACGAGTCTGGAAGGATATAAAGGTATTGCATAGGTCAATAAATTCGTTGTTTCTTTATGAAAGCTGATTTTTAAAATTATTTTTGCAACGTTACGGGATTTTTTTCTCAGTGTTTCAAGCCGGTTTTGGAGGGGTGTTGCAACAATGGTCTCTACCAACGGCTCATTATTTCTTGATGAAGGTCCGAATCTTGACTTACTAAATTCTCTAGCAGGCATAAGTTGATATGTTGCAGAGGCAATAAGGCAGTTACTAGGCTAACTGCAGGAATCTTAATTTGTGAACCCTGTGCTATAACAACAGACCCTAGACTAACTTCATTATTTAATTCATATTCTCAAGACCTTTTTGTTTGGTTGCCCTTGTAAGAGCTGCTAGGGCTTTGTTGAATTGTACGTTAGTATTTTTTCAAGGGATGCATGGTTCAGGTGCACAGTGTAAGAAGATTTCAATGAATTCTCTCGCAAATTTCTTCTTAATCTAAACCTGTCTTTATCTTTGCAGCTGGTGGCTCATTGCCATATGGGGAAAGCAATGCCAAAAAGCAACAGTATTTATTGAGTTATTTTCAGTAAGTACTTCTTACATTCTGCCTTATTGATTGGTTTATTTGAAAAGCAGTTACTTATAGGATCTCACATCCTCTTCAGTTATTAGCAAAAATTTATCCTTAGAAAAGTGTCACTTTATTCTTGCTGGCCTCATGCTAGATTGATTACAAGTCGAGTTCCGCCAAACTGATATACCCCTGGTCTCGCTTTGGTAGGCTGTAGTCTCGTTTTGGTGAGCGATGACTGGGACTCACTGTCATTAGTCTAGCCTCAGGCTTCATTAATGCATGCGAGCGCTACTTTCAGACATAAATGTCTTTTCAAATTAGTTACTGGCATGGCACCTTTACTGCACTCAGAATTCTTTGATTGCAAGCACATGTTTCCATGAGCGATAGGAATCCAAGTGTGTGAAATTCTTATCAGTAACGAGCCATCTTAACCAATTGTTTTGTGTATGTTTTGAATTCATTTTTACTTGGTAGTGAGCCACCGTATCGCCGTTTCGTGATTTTGAAATGTTCAGTAGTGAGCCACCGTAAATGCAGATCCACCTTAAGCGTAAACCTTTAGGCTTAACGTGTATCTGCCCTTAAGGTGGCTCACTACTGAAATTTCAAAATCATGAAACAGCGATAAGGTGGCTCACTAGCAAGTAAAAATAAGTTAAAAACACACAAATGACAATTGGTTAAGGTGGCTCCTTACTGATAACAATCTCACACCGATACACACATGGTGTCGATTGTTCATGATTTTTCGCAACAATTTGCTTGCAGGCACATAATGTTCAAGGCCTAAATAAGCTTTCTCGAGTCTAGAATAGACGCTGTCCCTCACTTCTTAGTTTTTTAGATCCACCAAGGATATCCATATGCCAGACGACAGAGCAGAACCTGCGTAAAATGACGTCATCCAGCAATCTGAAATAGGGCAGTGTTTGGATATATAAGCTTTTTAAAATGATAAATCAAGAGTTTAAAGCCGAAGGAAGAAAGTATCATGTGTTGCCTGATTTTGGGATCCATTGCAGGGAGCTAGAGAGGCTCAAAGTTACGAATTTTGCGCATGTGCGCGCAGTTTCTGCTCTGTAATTCCAGACCGTTTATTAATTTGAGCTTCTTGAAATTTGAAACATGTCATATAATCTTTCCTAAAAAGTGACTCGAACTGTGTTTCTCCTTCTTTAAATGTTTTAATGATTCTTGACTTCTTTTGTTATTCTTTAAGGATCCTTTGCAGTTTGTTATCATTAGTGTTCAAGAAATTTTCCACCCATCCCGTTTATTACAGAATCCCCCATCTATTCATGACTCGAGAGTACGCTACGTAGCGTTCAAACTTAAAGGTTGAATGATTTCGCAACTAACTGTCTACCCCTTGTTGTAGTCAATGGAAATCATCACGCTTAGGAAGATCACGAGCTTCTCCACATATCAAAACTTACACACGTATATCACCTGATGATACCAAAGCAGCTTGGTTTCTTGTTACCAGGTACGTATTTGTAGAACAGAACTGAAATGCTATTGCAGCTTGAGTGAGTTGCTGGGAGCTTTCGCCTGTGATTGTCCTTGCTTGGTCTCCACTCTGCTACGGAAAATTCACCATCTATAATAGCCTGCCTGCAACCTCAACAGTCCTAACTTGAGGCTGCACGCAGGCTACGACTATAACAGGTGTCCCAAAAAGTATATGGATTTGATTGGCTCCAGCGATGTGAATTACCTTTAATTTTGAAGTAAATATTTTATTTTGATGAGTTTCTTGTAAGAACCTCTGACAAAAATGACAGGACCAACCCAGCATAGGGCTCGAATCTTTAAAAACGTCGGTGTAAAATTCTATGACATTTTTCTTTGAATTGAATGGCTTGAAAGGAACTTATGGTACTTTGCTGTAAATCTGCCATGGAAATTTTTTGTTATCTTGATTTTTTCAAAATGGTGATAATTTAATTATTTTTGGAAAAATTCAAGGAAAGTATTGAACAAGTTTAAATCATCGTAAATCCTAAACCAATAGAGGAAAAATGATATAACCTTGAATAAAGCCATAGTTTATGAACGTCTACAATATGGTGGCAAGCAGAAATCTGTAGCTTTTCTGGTTAAGGATTTAGACATTTGATGACGCCATAGCCTCAAATTTGATAGATGCCGCCATTTTGAAACTAATCAAGATGTCAATAAATTTCGACGGCAGATTTACGGCAAAAAACCCTCAGTTCCTTCCAAGCCAAATAATTAAAAGAAATTTATAATAGAATTGTACACCGACTTTTTTAAAGATTTGAATCCTACGTTGACCAGCTCATCAAATAACAGGAACTTAAAGGTAACCCGACAATGTCATATTTGTACTTTCTTTTTCAGTGCAAATTTATCAAAAGCTGCATGGGGTGCATTTGAGAAGAATGATTCGCAGTTAATGATACGGTCATATGAAATAGGAGTACTGATGCTGCCACAAAATTTTGTAAGTTCGATTTTTCACATTTGGTTTTACAACATGCTCCACAAGAGATAAGATTATGTCTCAAAGAAAGACCTGATCTAAGGATAAATTCTCAACATTTTGGATTGATTTTTATCCCGCTGGTTAGTAAATTGGCTAACGTAGGCATGAAACATATTAATCTGACATTATTTGTGTCATTTTACAGTTATTTAGAATTTTTAAAGGCTGTTGCGCTAATTAAATACTGGCTTGAAGGTTAGTAAATTTCGAAGGCTTATAAAGAACACTGGAATTCCCCTTAATTCTCCAAACACATTTTCCTGAAAAGAAATCAAAACTTACTTTTAATTGAAAGATTTGCTGTCACATTTTTACAATCACAGGGTATGAAAGAATCTATAAGCTCTCTGTAGAAAGATTCTGCCATTTTTCTAAAGCAAAAGTTTCAGAATTTTATTTCAGCCGTTAGCTAATACGTTTGTACCTTATTGTTACCGTAACTAAGATGGCGAATTCTGAGACCCAGAGCTCTGGGTCTATGCTTCATGCTATTTAGGTGTCCCGGCCATGGCTTTTGGCAACGCTCAGAAGATATTTGTAAAATGCCACCTGGAAGAAATTCTGTGGTCTCAATGCCTGTCTCTGAACGAAAGAAGTTATCGCTAACAACGTTTAAAGCTTTTTTGCATCGTCTTTTACATAGATGTAAGATTGAAGATCGCGTTTGTATAATGTGTTCTTTCTCTCATTTCCTCCTAGAGCGACGAGGCAGAAACATTTCGAATAGCAGGCTCCGATGTCACAAGCCCTGGTAAGGCATAATTTTTGCTCCCCACTACCTACTTCGCAGTTTTTGTGTGTGTTAGCCGCACGAAATATCTTTTTGCGAGAGCAGACTTTCGCATCATGTAAGGGCCTTTTCAATGACCCGTAAGACTTTTCAACATGACTGTTCGTTTGCCTTTGGCCTGTTTTCAACTTTGAACCTGTATTCTGAAAGTAGATTTTATATTTAAGGAACCGGTAAACTGTGATCCAGTTATTCAAAAAGAGTTTAGGTTATTAACTACTTTGGGAATGCTACAAATTACTAGTAACAAAGAATGAAAACTGATATATAAGAGTATTGAATGAAGCAAGTTTAATTTCAACGGTCGGTTCGCGAGGGTTGTTCCAGAGAGAGCTCTTATCTGCATGTCGCAGCAAACAGTTGATTATTATAGGGGGACAGAGTTGATAAAATGTAGGTATATGAACGTAGTCAATCTGAAGGTAGACGATTTGAATGCTTGCTGTAATTGTAGGCTTGGCATTGTGTAAGTTTCCACTCGCAAGTTGAG
Organism: Aurelia aurita complex sp. Pacific; assembly: GCA_004194395.1. NCBI lineage: Eukaryota > Metazoa > Cnidaria > Scyphozoa > Semaeostomeae > Ulmaridae > Aurelia > Aurelia aurita complex sp. Pacific. The sequence goes on from REGL01000062.1 coordinate 474,398, forward strand.
TAAAGTTGGTAAATCTAGAATGGAATAGCTTGAATTATGCTTATTATAGTTCAAATTATGCTAATTCTGCAATTTCAAAATGGGTTCCTTTAAAAATGAGCAGAAGAAACTGGCCTTTGGGTATCTGAAAGCAGTTATTTCTACTGTCTACGTACTTTTGAAACAGGCAAATGAAACTTCTTGGGGGTCCGGACACATCAGGAACCCTTTTTGCGCTTATGTATTTATGTCTGTTTACACCACTATGCCAAACGTTCTTCAATTTGGAACACTGTCGTGCTGAAACTTTGACTTTTGCCAATATAGACTTTATTGACTTGCGTGTTATAGAATGTTAATTCTTTCATATTCTTACGTTATTAGTTGAATCTGAATCTTCTCCTGTTCTTCAATTACCTTATGACCTCCCACTGGCATCATACTCGATGCTAGGTAAGTGCAATTTTCTAACTGATCATTTTGAATGACATGATACGTTCCGTTCAACCAAAAGTTAGGTACTTTAGTGATTTTAACTTATAGGTGACCTGAAGCGAAAAGTTGTATTTATGCACATTAACAGCACTGCTGGAAGTGCCTTTTAAATCTTTTATATTTCTAAACTTCTTCAAGTTATCCACTGGTTTTAAGTATCAGCTGATGATGTTATTTTGTTTGCAGATCACTAGGTTAGTATATCGACAATGTAGTTTTTTCAGTAATTTATTTTGAGTGGGCAGGAAGCATTTCTAGCTACTTCAAACTAATTTAAGCTCACTATGCATGCCGCATACAGGCATGGGAGCCCTAATTTAACGTCCCTTCCGAAGGACGGCGAGGCGAGTTGCAAGGTCAAACCTCCGAGGTCACCCATCCGGAGTTTGATCTCACTCGACCTAGCTTAACTTCAGTCACCTGACGGATACTGTATAAGCCGCTCGGCCACTCACATCACAAGTTTTATTTTACCTTGGAAAGGTTACAGTTGTAAGAAACTTTGCAGCTGAGCTACATGAATGGAATGTTAACTATGTAAACATAGGTATGATGTAAGAAAGGCATGTTGATTGAAAAAAGTGCTTCGATTAGATTGCCTTTTGGGACCATACCTTGTATACTTGCTTGACTTCATGTAAAAGATAACCTCACCTGCCAATTCTAGAAGATGGTGGATAACTCGAAAATGAAATATGATATGAAAGCATTTCAAACGGTATTTTCTATCAGTTAGCAGTGCTATGCATTTGCTTCAGCAAAAACTTTCGCTTCAGATCAAGTTGCATAGTAGCGCTACTTGCCAAAGCCTAACTTGGAGTTTACCGTTCACAACATCCAAATAAACTGTTTGGTGAAGGCTTCCAATTTATGGGCTTTGAAGTCCATTCGAAGACTTAGAATTACATGCCGAGCGATATATCGCTGTGCCTAAGGAAATACCAGTGAAAATAACGAAGAGAAACACACATAAACCAGTTGTACGATGTATGTAAAGAATGGTTAACAGCAGAACAAAGCTGGACGCTAACTCATTTTGGGGTTTAACGTACTTCCAAGCACATGATGCTCCCTCTAGCCCATATGTTTATGAACAATACTCTGTCCCAATCCAATCAAAAGCATCATATACATAAGGAGCGCACCAACTACTTTCTGCCAACATTACTATATTATGGAGCCGGTTTTTGTGACAGTATCTCAAAGTAATTATGTCGATATGTTTTGATTAATTCAAATCCTTTCCACAGATAGTCCATGGGTTTGGGATCGAAATTACACAAAAGTTGACAGTCTCTCTGGACAGTGGATGCCACGAAGGTAGTGGTAGGCTAGTAGATATACATAATAGATGTATACAGAGAGATGAACTATAATATTTACGTTTGATGGGCCGTGATAAATCAGTAAAAATGCTTATTTCGAAGATGAACCAAGTCAACTTGAACTAGAGAGCCATGCACAGACACGAAAAATCGATCAAACAGGGGCCAGGGAAACGTTTTACTTTCTTGCAGCGCACATTTAAAATTTAGAATTTATTGAAAATTTCCTCAAAATCAATTCATTTGATAACACATCTATGTCAAAGAAATCAACTAGATTTTGTTTCATTGCAAGAAGATGAAATATAATTTCTTAAAGGATTATAAATTTCCTGAGCCTAGCGCCTACCGGAAAAATTTGCTGAAGTGATGCTCTCGTCGTTCGACGTCTACGATCAAAATACAAAAAACTAAAGTGCTAATATTGAGCCTGTTTATTAGGCAAGGCTGCAGCTCTAGCATCTTATCTAGTTTTAGTTCGTTGCATTTATCTTTTGGACGTAGCTTCTCCGATGCTGCGTAAAATTCCACCATGACAGCATCGGAGAAGCTACGCATCGTCCAAAAGATAAATGCAACGAACTCAAACTAGATAACCGGTTTCCCTGTGTTCTTACCATTTGTTCATGACATATAAGTTAATGCCGCAACTTGCATTCTTCTATGATTTGACGGAGAATTGAAGGAGATGCATATTATCTTGTACAATTTTTTAGATGTTAACAGAGCGGAAGACCAGATTAAATGGCAAAGCCTAACCCTGATGTATCCACCTGAAAAGGAAAGTTTCTCATCAGTCAGGAAGATATCGAAAAATCCGTTACCCACAATAGCTTGCAAAACCGATACCGAGATTATCATTTTACCGATATCAAATTAACCGAAAAACTGAAACCCGAGATATGTAGCAAAACTGTAACCGAAAATATCAAAACCGATACTTTTAACGTATCGCAAAATCTAGGCAATTGCCCTACACTTTTGTCAAAAGATGGTCCTTGAGATTCCTTTAAAACCGAAGAGAAAATAGCTGGGAGTAGGTTGGCCCCAAAAATGTTCTTTTGGGCTTTGCCCCCAGAGCCCTTCATTTCAATGCCCCTCACTTAATTTATCCTGGCCACACCGCTGCCTGCTAGACATGATACTTGCGCATTCCTGTCAGGTATTAGGTAGAAAAGTTGAATAGCTTTTTATTAGACATTTGATAAACTTGTTAGCCAAGAAAGTTAGTCACACCAATCTTTGCTGGAATTATGTAGAATCTTTCAGAAGAAATTTTAGTAATTAATGTTACAACTGACTTTTACATTGTGCTCCTGTGAGCAAGGTGTATCCGTTTCTAAATACTGCAAGTAGGAAGTTGAGGAGAATGTTGAATTTTGTTTTTAAAGGGTTTGTGCAAGGTTAAAAGCTTGCATTTGCAGAGAGCAGAAAAATCTAAAAATACCCCATTCAAATCGAAGTTGCACACAATGTCAACAAAGGGTAGCGTAAAAATGAGCTTTTATCTTGCTAAGAGACAATGGTGTGTCTACGTTATTTCTTTGTTCTATTTATAGAGGAGCTTATTTACCATTGCACACTTGCTTTAAGATGGTTGACATAACAACCCCAAATGCCAGTTGTCTTGAGCGTTTACTGTAAGGCAAATTTCATTCCCTTTGCATTACTTGTTAGTTTGGGGAAATCACTATTTTTTGCATGCCATTGCCAACAAAACACTCTTCTCAGTAAGATACCAGAAAAATACAAAGGGATTATACTTCTGTCAACCATTATTAAAAATAATGTGCATTATATATATCTCCTACATACTGTAATACTCCTTTCTTTATTAGACCTCCAATTGAGAATCATGTCTTCATACTTTATTTAAAAATCTCTTTTTACTTACTGTATCATTAAAATCATACTAAACTTTGCAAAAATATAATTTTCCTATCAACAAAAATTTAGGGAAAGGGAAATCCCAAAGGAAACCGTGTACTTAATCAAAGTGTGCATATTTCATGCATCAATGTTGCTTTAGGCACACAAATTCCACAATGAAAGTCTCTCATTTTATGATATTCCACTCATTGCATGCAATTCAAAGTCAGTGCTGGTGAAATTAGTTGTGAAGCATACTGGGCGAACCAAAAATATTTTGGATTGGCTTCTCTAATTTGAGTTTCATTTCATCATATTGCACATCTCATTCTCCTTTAGCTTTCTTAACTTTAGTTAAACTCTATTTGTGCGCATATGTCAACATCTTTTTGTTACATTTCACAATATTTTGCAGTAATGAATTTTTGGAAAGCAAATTCAGTTGCCTCCATGATGAAGTTGTTCTTGTTTGTGGAATTTTATCAAATGAAATAACTAGCACAGTTTGCCTAAAATCCACACAGAATATATTCCCTCTGCCCAAATAGTATGAGGGTGAAGTTGTGGTTTTAGCACCAAATGCTGGAGTCACAGAAGTAAAGAAGACCTAATCGAGTCCAAAACCCCCAGGGTGAATCTCTCCATTGTTCTGCGCCGAATATTTCCGAGTGTAATGACTTTGTGCGCCAGTGTGCGCCAAAAAATAATTGATATCTATTGTTTAATACAATGAGACATTGAATTGCCCATTGTTTTAGGCCTCTTTCTATGCCAGAAATGTGCGCCAAAAATCAGATGAGTTCTTTCCCTGCACCAAAAACCTCCCAAAAATAGGCACTCAGATTCACCTTGGCAAAACCCCTTTTCATGACGCTAAAGTGGTGGGACTCTACCTGGGATTGAACTCTGTATGCCTGACTTTTCTGGCTGCAAAGTCAGAGGATGAAACCACTGTGCCACAATACTTTTATGATAAATTGTCATACCAAAGCTGTGCATGGCATTAATGTTAAACAAATATGACAAAATAATCTGAAATTCACTAATCAAAAGTCCGTCGTTTAAGACTTTAGAAGCTCTGTGGTGCATATAGCTTTTGGCATTATCCTGGTCCAATGCTTGGAACACGAGGTCTCAGAGAACCTCCTGCACTCCTGTGGTACTTTCTGTTTGGTGTGACTGGAGTCATTGGTACAGTCTCATCCTTGATCACTTTAGTTTCTTTGGTGGCTTCAAAATGCATTCTGCCATTTTCAGCCAAGCCATTTGAATATTTCTGGTGTTCTGCAATCTTTTCGTCATAGACATAAGAAATTATTTCAGTTTCTAGATGCACTGCTCCATTTGTGTAGCTCTTTGTTACTTTGTGCTCAGTTGTGTTGCCATTACCAAGATTTTCTTCAGTAGTAGCATAGGAATAAACTCTGAAGTCATCAAATTTCTTTGATTTAGCATAGGCATCCTTTCTGTTTTCTTTGATTGTTTTCCAGAGTTCCTTTACTTCATAAAGAACAATAACTGCCATATATGGCCCAAGCCAGTATGCAACAAAATGTTCCCATGGGTTGTCATGCCCTTTGCAATTAAAGGTATGAGCAGTTGCTGCAGCAGGGTTCATCCAAGCACCTGAAGTTTTCATGAAAGTTAAAGCAAGGGAGATGGAAACTGCAGAACGTACAGGGGGTTTCCAAATTATTGGTGTCATTGAATCACTTGCCCAGGCAATGAATGTTGTGAAGAATTCTACTCCAAAGCCATACAAGAATGGCACTTCCAATGTTGATTGACATTCTGCAAACATTACAGTGTTATGATATGCACTGTATGTTTTACCCCAAAGCAACCGAGAGACAGGGTGGGCAAACAGTGCCCCTATAAGTTGAGCCCCCACAATTGCAATTATAAAAGCTGGCGAATCAGGGCAAACTTTCCCGGCGTTGTAGAATCGATCAATAAAGCTGCATGGATTTGCAACATATTTTCCTTTTATAAATGTAAAATGTTTGACGGTGCTGAAAATGAAAACAGACATAATAGAGAACCAAGACCAAGGTCCAAATGCCCCAGAGACCACGCCACATTCCAGGATTCCGATCGAACATTGCATTGCTGCGAGGAATTCATCCACTATTTTGAAGATTTCTTCTCGTAAAAATGTTCTCAAAATCCTGCGTAAAATTTGGGCTAAAGTTATTGTTATTGCCAACACAGCAAGGGACCAAACGACAACTTCCATGGTGAAGAGATTCCAGACAGACGTAAATAATAGGCCTAAGTCTGGTAATCAGAAAATGCACACTCTACAAACTAAGTCTGCTACCAAGTTTATTCTTCGATCTTTCACAGCTAAAATGACCTTTTGACTATTTTCTTGCTTGTGTTTCTTTCTTATTTCTTATATTCCAGTTGTAATAAGTTTCTTGAAAACTGTGCCAACTCGGATTCCCCTCCAGGAATTATTACTTAGCGACCAAGGGCGGTGCCTTTATGACGAAAACAATGCTGTTTATGCTGGTAGCTTGTTCTTGTCAATTCTTTTCATTTATTTGTGATGAACATGCTTTTATTTCTCCGATAATAGAGATTCAGTCCTTTGTTTTTCTCTAATGCCATAAGAAATTTGCAATCTAAAGTTAGCGTCCCTTGCCTGCCACACTGCCACGTTGAAAATCGCCTGAAAACTATGGTCTAGGTCCGTCATGGACCACTGAGCCCTTTGCTCAGAACAATAGGCGGAACCTGATTGCGCAATCATGTGATTTGATTTGATCAGCATGTGATCACAGTTGTTCAAATTTATTATGAAAATCATTAATTTGAAAGTGGTATGAAAATCCTTATTGCAAAGTCATTTTATTCCAGTTATCACACAGTTTGATTATTTTTATACATTTTTATTATACGCGACGTTCTATTGATTGGCATTTAGAGCTTCTACCACTATTGTGCCAGGGCCGTAGGAAGAAGCTTCGGATTGGGGGGCAATTCTTCTTAAAACAATAGAGAACAATACATCTAATTAATTCGTGTGACGTAGCACCATTGTGTTCAAAATTATTGCGGAGGCTTTGCTCCCCCCCCCCCGCTTCCTACGGGCCTGATTGTGCACATTCGAAACAAAATGTAGCAAGATGTTGTTCAGTTCTGATTATTTTCAGAATAGCTAAAAGGTCTAGATTACTGCAATTCAACATGAAAATTTCCGTGCTGAAAGTTTCTTGATTTGCTTCTTTCCTAGGAAATCCATATGGTTTTTGAAGCTTTGCCAATGTTTAGACATTACTCAAGTACCTTCTTGAGTAATGGTTTCTTAAGTTATCTTTTCCCAGTACTGCAGTTTCTTAATTTTTTGCCGTTAGAGTTTAGCTTTTTTGTAACCAGTTTCTCATAAAAAATACGTGTAATGCCTGATCATTTGAAAAGCTTGAAAAAACTTCGTTTTAAGATGTTCACGAGGGCACGGATGGTGAACATGAAGATGGTCATGGAACCTTTCAAGAAAACTGAAAAAGTGACGATTTTAAGAAACTTTTAGTACTGATTCGAGAAGTTTCTTCTGAAAATATGTGTAGAAAAGTTTGTTTTGTGTGGTACGGTCCCTGCGAAGGATATAATCTCGATTTCAGTTAAGATGCTGAGCTGTCAAAATTTTGTGACAAAAATAAAAGGCCAATATTGCAAGAAATTTTTGTACAAAGCAGAGTGTGTTGTGTGAAATAATGTCGATGGGTCAACCAAGGAAATAGTTCAGGAAACACTTCAATGTGAATAATCCAAGAGAAAGAAAACTTTTCTTCAGCCTTGAAGTTACCAGCAGCATAAAGTCCAGCAAAACATAAAGAACAGCCTCCAACGCAACGACGGGAAGAAATCTAAACATTCGAAAAATCATCAAACCAACGTGGCCTTAGGCCATTTAGCATAGCAAGAAGATTGATGTTGTGAAATAAGAAAATCCTGAATTTAATTTGGTCATGGAACTTACTGTTCTGTCAGTTGTGTCTTGGATGGCACTCACAGCCTCGATATTTCTGTATCTATCAGGAGGGTAAGTATATAGCACAATAATTAGAAGGTATACAGTAATAAAAAAATACTACATACTTTACTGCTACTAATACTACATACATACATACTACAGTATATATACTGCATTTTGCATGTTATAACATGTGTGTTGTTGTTTTACCAAAATTATTTGTTAATATTGGTGGTGTAAAAACATTTTGGATGACCTGCAAGAATCTTCTTTCTTTCTAGGATGCATTCTAAATCATTAATTGGCACCTGTACTAATTCAAAATGCTCCACCCCTGATCCATTTCAATTTCAGTCTTATTCATTCGGTCTTGAAACAAAACACCAGTTCAACTTAATAACTGATAAATGTTCATTCTGACTATTGATCCTTAATCAGTGGCATCTTCTAACATGTATTTTATATTACTTTTGTTTCTTGCACTCTAAGCACTTACCGATACTCGGTCCTGCTCACTATAAAGTTGCAGATGTCAGTATACCGGGTGACTGAAGTTGAATGTGAAGTTGCGGTTTTAGCGCCAAGTGCTAGGATTGCTGAAGTAGCTAAGATCTAATCGAGTCCGTGACCCAATGTCATGACGCTCAAGTGGTGGGGCTTTACCGGGTATCGAACCCTGTCCACCAGACTGTTCTGGCTGCAAAGTCAGAGGATTACACCACTGTGCCACAACACCTACATGACTCAAACAAAAATCCCCCTGTTTGAAACATTGTTGCAGCAAAATTGGTTGTGCAGTCATAGGAATTAATTTTTCTAATAGCTAGAAGATTGAAGAATTTTTCATAATTTTTGGTAATTTCAAAGATAGTAGTTCCTAGGTAAACTCACAGATTAAAAAGATCAGTCTTACAGAAAAGCTAGACTGATGATATGGTCGTAGTTATCGCTATTGAAATACTGCCGGACGCTCCTAACTACGACTCATAATCAAACGCCATTATTTTGAAATGACTATGCCTGCCTCATTTCGATAAGGGCCTAGGCAGAAAAGCACAAACATTTGCAGTTTTCAAATGAAGCACATTGATTTGAAAACTTCACAATAAATCAGTTAATGCTTAGCGAAAGCAGCAAAATAGTACCTACGTACAAAGATAGACGTTGTCGTCAACTGTTTTCATGGTATTCTTGTTCGTAAGACTTTGTTCTGTCCGGCCAAGCTGCTTGAAACTCTGCTTTGAGCTTCGAGTTTCCGTTGGTCAACATCAATCAATCGAATTTGCAGAAATTCTAATGGCGTTGTATTTGTTGTATACTTTGTACATGACTGTGTATAGCAGCCTCGTTCCCAAGGGCTTTCAAAAGTGAAAAAAGTCAGTCCAAAAATATTGCCGTAATAATATGAGTCCCAGTATGAGCAGTCTCGGTTGTTGTATCTATCCTTAGATGAAAGAGCAGAACAGAAAATAGGCCAATCTCTAATAAAGCAAGTTATAAATCTCTCTAGCACGAGCGGCACGAGCCATGACAAGCAAAACTAAAATTCAAGATGGCGGCTTAAACAACAACGAGGCTCAGAACCCAAAACGAGGTTAATAGTTATACAACATCTCCCTCACAAGCTAAGTGTCCATTAACAACAATAAATTATGAAAGTTATAATTTGCCTTTTCTTTTCAGCATGTCTTTCACTGAAAGTTCTTAGAATTCAACAAAGTTAGTAACTTCAACGATAACGGAGAGGTTTTCGAATAACTCTTCCACGACGCGTAACTTGCACTGGCTCAGTTTGTTCATTTGGATGTGGAACTGGCAGTGTTGAAGAGGTGGGTTGGTTGGATGTTTCGGGGGGCAGAATTGGCTGTGCAGGCGATGCTGGCAGTGGGGGAGTGATCTCTGGGTGCTGCTCTAACGGTTCTGGCTGAGGATCTGAGTTGGGGGCATGTGGATCTGGGTTGGATGCATGTGGATGTATGGCAAGCGGCAGATCAGTCAGCTGGATCGGATCATAGTCATGCTGAATGCTGAATCTGTCATGACATGGAATAAGATGGCGTCTATTGCGTCGAACTATATTGCCTTTCTCATTTAGGACGCGATATGAACGTGGCTCTTTGGATTTCTCTATGACTTTGCCTTTGTTTCTCCAATCTTTGTCTCCCGGGACACGCATTCTTACTACTGAACCTGGTCTGATTGATGGTAGATCCTTTGTGTTCCTGTTGTCAGGGCGTTTCGCTCTATTTGCAGAAACTGATGGAGGGTGTTGTATTAAGGATGGTAATAATGTTCGCGGATTGCGGTTGAAGAGGCGGATGGCTGGAGATATTCCGTCGGAACCAGGTATGGTGTTCAGAACAAGAAGTGCTAGGTATGGATCTTCTCCGGCATCTCTTGCCTTTTTAAGTGTGCGTTTGACTGTTTGGATAGATCTTTCTACAAGGCCATTTGATTGTGCAAAGTATGGGCTAGAAGTGGTATGTTTGAAGTCCCATTCCTTTGAAAAACTTGTAAACTCGTTGGCAATATATTCTGGACCATTGTCAGAAAATAATTCTTGTGGTATCCCATGGCGTGCAAAGATCTTCTTTAATTTGGTAATAACGGACGGGCTCGTTGTGTCTGCAATCCGTTCAATTTCAATGTATCCCGAGTAGTAATCTGTAACAATGACGTAATGATGTCCCAGTAGGTGGAAAACATCTGAGGCTACCTTTATCCAAGGTGAATTTGGTATTTCATGATCAATCAAATGTTCACTTTGCTGTTTGTTTCTATACGTTAGGCAATATNGCAAAGTATGGGCTAGAAGTGGTATGTTTGAAGTCCCATTCCTTTGAAAAACTTGTAAACTCGTTGGCAATATATTCTGGACCATTGTCAGAAAATAATTCTTGTGGTATCCCATGGCGTGCAAAGATCTTCTTTAATTTGGTAATAACGGACGGGCTCGTTGTGTCTGCAATCCGTTCAATTTCAATGTATCCCGAGTAGTAATCTGTAACAATGACGTAATGATGTCCCAGTAGGTGGAAAACATCTGAGGCTACCTTTATCCAAGGTGAATTTGGTATTTCATGATCAATCAAATGTTCACTTTGCTGTTTGTTTCTATACGTTAGGCAATATGAGCATCTCGCAACTAACTCTTCAATCTCAGCGTTCATTCCTGGCCAGTACAACGACTGTCGGGCACGACTTTTGCATCTTTCCATTCCATTATGACCTTGATGAATGATTTCTTTCATAGTGCTGCGTAGCGAGGACGGAACTATGATTCGTTGACCTTTGAGGAGGAGTCCTTCATGATACACAATTTCACTGCGAACACTGTAGTACGGTTTTACAACTTGTGGAATATGGTGCTTGGAAGGCCATCCATTTAGGGTGAAGTTGATTAATTGTTTTAAGATTTCATCTGAAGAAGTCTCCTGTTGAAGTTGTGCAAGGCGGGTTGTGCTGATGGGGAGGAGCTGAAATGTTGAGCTAATATGATGAATAAGATCAGGCTCTTGAATCTCTGTTGTCTGACTATTCAAATACGCTCTGCTTAGGGCATCTGAAACAACCATTGTTCTTCCAGGTGAATACTCAAGATTGAAATCATACTTCTGGAGTTTAAGGAAGAAGCGTTGTATGCGCGGTGGACAATCAATGATTGATTTGCTGAAAATTGACTTCAGTGGTTGATGGTCATTGTAAACGGTGAAATGACGTCCGNAGGGTGAAGTTGATTAATTGTTGTAAGATTTCATCTGAAGAAGTCTCCTGTTGAAGTTGTGCAAGGCGGGTTGTGCTGATGGGGAGGAGCTGAAATGTTGAGCTAATATGATGAATAAGATCAGGCTCTTGAATCTCTGTTGTCTGACTATTCAAATACGCTCTGCTTAGGGCATCTGAAACAACCATTGTTCTTCCAGGTGAATACTCAAGATTGAAATCATACTTCTGGAGTTTAAGGAAGAAGCGTTGTATGCGCGGTGGACAATCAATGATTGATTTGCTGAAAATTGACTTCAGTGGTTGATGGTCATTGTAAACGGTGAAATGACGTCCGTATAGGTACTCATGGAAACGCTCTGTTCCAAATACAACTGAAAGGACTTCTTTTTCAATTTGAGCATACCTTGTCTCATAAGGTTGAAGAGCTCTAGATGCATATGCAATGGGATGCCACTTCTCTTCACTTTCTGATCCATGATTTTGTTCAAGTAGTGCTCCAAGACCTTGTGAACTAGCATCTGGTTTGAGTCGTGTTGGCAAGTTTGGATCAAAAAACTTGAGGCATGGTGAAGTGGTGACGAGGCGTTTGAGCTCTGTAATGGCATCAAATTGTGGCTTTTGCAGAAAGAATTGTATGTCTTTCTTCAGCAAGGCGCGAAGGGGGGCTGTTATCTGTGATAGGTTAGGCACAAACTTTGCAAGGTAATTGACCATTCCGAGAAAACGTTGAAGATCAGTTTTCGTCTTAGGAATAGGCATGTCAAGGATGGCATTGATTTTGGTAGGATCTGGTTTTAAACCATCAGCTGAAACTGTATGTCCAAGGAATGTAAGTGACTTGGAAGCAAAAATACACTTGCTTTGATTCAGCTTTAAACCGCTTTTACGAATACGGGTGAGGCATGCACGTAAGCGTTGGTCGTGTTCTTCTTTTGATGCGCCCCAGACAATGATGTCATCTTGTGAATTAGCACATCCTTCAATACCGGCAATGATATTGGCAACTTCAACTTGAAAAACTTCACTTGCAGAGTGAATTCCGAAAGGTAGGCGTTTGAAACGATAGCGTCCAAATGGAGTGCCAAATGTCAGCAAAGCTGCACTTTCATTGTCAACTTTGATTTGCCAGTAGCCATTTGAGGCATCAAGTTTGGTGAAAAACTGTGCACCAGACATTTCAGAAATGATTTCTTCTGCAGTCGGTAATTTGTGGTGCTGTCGTTTAATTGCCTTGTTGAGTGGACGAGGGTCAAGGCAAATCCTCAACTTGCCATTAGGTTTTGAAACAATGCCCAGAGCGTTGACCCAGTCAGTAGGCTTTTCTACAGGCTCAATCACATCAAGCTTGATCATACGCTCTAACTCTTCTTTGAGCTTTGATTTGAGAGCGAGTGGAATTTTTCTTATAGGAGCAATGACTGGTTTCACGTCATCTTTAACTTCAATGTGATGGGTGCGTTCCAGGCAACCAATTACTCCAAAACAATCCAAAAACTCCTTTTCAATGGGAACATCAGTTTGAGAACTACCATTGATTTTGTAGATCCTTTTGATCAAATTCAGCTTCTCAGAGGTATTCAAACCAATGATAGGGACTGAGTCAGTTTCAACAACAACAAACAAAACATTGACAGTCTGACTCTTATGCTTGATTGAAGCAATACACCTTCCTGCAACTGGTATCTCGGTACCATTATACGCTGAGAGCTTCACGGTTGCTGGCTTGAGTTTGGGACGAGGAGATAACTTTTTGAGGAGATTCTTTGGAATGACATTACATTGTGCATCAATTCATTTCTAGTGCACCAGTATCAATTTTGAATAATGTATTGTTTCCATTCATTTCTAGTGCAATTGACCAATCAGATTTACCATAATCTACAGCAGAAACATTCTTGGAGTGAGCTGGATTGGAAGGGCTTTCTTCATTAATTGAGTCAATAAAAAATTTATCATCACAACTATCACTGGACGATGAAACTTTGGAGTACGAGTCATCAAATTTTTCTGCAACAGCTTTTACTTCTCTGTGAGGACAGCAAATTTCAAAGTGGTTCTTTCTTTTGCAAGACCTACATCTTTTTTCATAGGCCGGACATTTCCCACGGGGATGAGTGGAGTTGCACAATTTGCATTTCTTGATTATGTCGCAAGCATGTGACTTAAGAAGAAGCTAATGGCTATTTTAAACTTTCAAAGAATGTTAGCTGCAGCACTAATATAGTGCTTTGAAAGAGGTTAATAGCAGAACTAATGTTTTACAGAATGAAGAGTGCAATAACCCTTAAACTCTTAATTGTNGACGAGGTGATAACTTTTTGAGGAGATTCTTTGGAATGACATTACATTGTGCACCAGTATCAATTTTGAATAATGTATTGTTTCCATTCATTTCTAGTGCAATTGACCAATCAGATTTACCATCATCTACAGCAGAAACATTCTTGGAGTGAACTGGATTGGAAGGGCTTTCTTCATTAATTGAGTCAATAAAAAATTTATCATCACAACTATCACTGGACGATGAAACTTGGGAGTACGAGTCATCAAATTTTTCTGCAACAGCTTTTACTTCTCTGTGAGGACAGCAAATTTCAAAGTGGTTCTTTCTTTTGCAAGACCTACATCTTTTTTCATAGGCCGGACATTTCCCACGGGGATGAGTGGAGTTGCACAATTTGCATTTCTTGATTATATCGCAAGCATGTGACTTAAGAAGAAGCTAATGGCTATTTTAAACTTTCAAAGAATATTAGCTGCAGCACTAATATAGTGCTTTGAAAGAGGTTAATAGCAGAACTAATGTTTTACAGAATGAAGAGTGCAATAACCCTTAAACTCTTAATTGTAGCTACTAAATTACTTCAATCCACACTTTTATGTAAAAAATTTGTTTTCCTTGAGAAAATAAACAATTAATTAATCGATGTTTGTTATTGTGGTAAAGATAACACGAGACTAAAGAAGAAACTCACATTTATTTTAAAGTTTTAAAGCATGGTGGCTGCAGCACGAATATAGTGCTATACAAGAAGTTACTGCATGAAANTCATAGGCCGGACATTTCCCACGGGGATGAGTGGAGTTGCACAATTTGCATTTCTTGATTATATCGCAAGCATGTGACTTAAGAAGAAGCTAATGGCTATTTTAAACTTTCAAAGAATATTAGCTGCAGCACTAATATAGTGCTTTGAAAGAGGTTAATAGCAGAACTAATGTTTTACAGAATGAAGAGTGCAATAACCCTTAAACTCTTAATTGTAGCTACTAAATTACTTCAATCCACACTTTTATGTGAAAAATTTGTTTTCCTTGAGAAAATAAACATTTAATTAATCGATGTTTGTTATTGTGGTAAAGATAACACGAGACTAAAGAAGAAACTCATATTTATTTTAAAGTTTTAAAGCATGGTGGCTGCAGCACAAATATAGTGCTATACAAGAAGTTACTGCATGAAATAAATTTCAAAGAATGATGATTGCCATACTCTTTATACTCTTAATTGAAGCTACTAATATACTTAAATCCACATTTTTTTGTGGAAAATTTATTTTCTTTGAGAAAATAAACATTTAATTAATCGATGTTTGTTATTGTAGTAAGGCCAGCATGCGACTTAGAAGAAGCTAATTGCTATTTTAAGCTTTCAAAGAATATTAGCTGCAGCACTAATATAGTGCTATATAAGAAGTTACTGCAAGAAATAAAGTTTTAAAGAATGATGATTGCAATACTCTTTAAACTCTTAATTGAAGCTACTAATTTACTTCAATCAACATTTTTTTTGTGGGAAATTTATTTTCTTTGAGAAAAGAAACATTTAATTAATCGATGTTTGTTATTGTAGTAAGGCAAGCATGCGACTTAAGAAGAAGCTAATGGCTATTTCAAGCTTTCAAAGAATATTAGCTGCAGCACTAATATAGGTTAATAGCAAGAGGTTAATAGCAGAACTAATGTTTTACAGAATGATGAGTGCAATAACAAAAAAAAAAAAAAAAAAAAAAAAATTGTGGGAAATTTATTTTCTTTGAGAAAAGAAACATTTAATTAATCGATGTTTGTTATTGTAGTAAGGCAAGCATGCGACTTAAGAAGAAGCTAATGGCTATTTCAAGCTTTCAAAGAATATTAGCTGCAGCACTAATATAGGTTAATAGCAAGAGGTTAATAGCAGAACTAATGTTTTACAGAATGATGAGTGCAATAACCCTTAAACTCTTAATTGTAGCTACTAAATTACTTCAATCCACACTTTTATGTGAAAAATTTGTTTTCCTTGAGAAAATAAACATTTGATTAATCGATGTTTGTTATTGTGGTAAAGATAACACGAGACTAAAGAAGAAACTCACATTTATTTTAAAGTTTTAAAGCATGGTGGCTGCAGCACTAATATAGTGCTATATAAGAAGTTACTGCAAGAAATAAAGTTTTAAAGAATGATGATTGCAATACTCTTTATACTCTTAATTGAAGCTACTAATTTACTTCAATCCACATTTTGTTTGTGGAAAACTTATTTTCTTTGAGAAAATAAACATTTAATTAATCGATGTTTGTTATTATAGTAAGGCAAGCATGCGACTTAAGAAGAAGCTAATGGCTATTTTAAACTTTCAAAGAATATTAGCTGGAGCACTAATATAGTGCTCTGAAAGATGTTATTAGCAGAACTAATGTTTTACAGAATGAAGAGTGCAATAACCCTTAAACTCTTAATTGCAGCTACTAGATNAATACAGATGGTCCCCAGCATTGGACATTGGTTTGGAAACGAAGTTGCTACTGACATCATGATCTTATTCCGGTTTGTCGTGCTTTGCCATTTTTGCAACGAAATCGAAAGGGGGAGTATGCTTATCATGCAGATAATTCTAATCTACAGCCATAAAGTCGCTGAAGAAACTCAATTCGAATTAGTTTTCATCCTCTGTGAAATAAATTCAAATCGCGTGCCAAAATATTTGAGCAAAGTCAGTCGATTATCTCAAATTTTGTCGGCTCCTTTGAAAAAAAATGCTAGAAGCGATTTTATTTTGACCCTGGATCAGAATAAAATCGTCAACTATGGCTCATTAAAACCAATTAATGAGATTAAAAACGGGAGATAAGATCAAACTTCACCGTAAATATTTTCCTGTTACACGGTAACTTTTTTCGAAATGTTGAAACTTTCAGAAAAAGTTTACGAAAAATTTAGGAAAAAACGCCCGTGTAAACCGGCCTTAAGAGCTGCTGTTATAATTGGTAGCAGTATGGGTGCTTTCGCTTCAAATGCATCTCGTCATCAACTTTGGTTTGGTGGCATAGCTTTCAAAAATAAACACCATCTAAGCAAAAGGTGCACTTTGCTCCATCACAGCCTTCACCACAGCAATCACAAACAGACAGAAAATCTGGTGTTCCATGCAACCATGGAAAATCTTGGTGAATAAACATTCCACATTTTATTATCTGATTGCTCAAATGTGACATTTTCATTTTCTACTCAAATGCATTAATTGCATCTTGCTCGTGTTTGCAAGCATGGTCTGTTGCGCCTGAATGGAATTAGAAACGAGATGGGTAGCAAATGGACTTGATTAATGATTGAAATGGCTGAGCTGGATTTGTGTGGGATGCTTGCTTTGAGACTGAAGCACCAATCCTTCCTGCTCGATTTATGAAACATGCACTTCCTTTAGACCGGCTCATTTTCAATTTCATCAAATTCAGTTTCAATGATTCTTTTGTTAATTTCAGAACATATACTCATCAGCTCATGATATTTGAGTGTAAGATTGTTCTCATTAAACAAATCTGGTATGGTGGGGGTATCCCTGCTTTTAAGCATAAAGGAGTAGGCATATGGCTTTATCAGACTGCATGCAACAGGCTTTTTCTTGCATGAATTCAATGCCTTGTAGAACGTACTTTTCTCATCTTCGCTTGTGGATAAAATCTCTTTTTCGGGTTTGGTACTGGTATAGCCTGTGTTCCATACCACTTGAAAAGGAAGGTGGTCTGTGTAATGGAGCGCTAATCCGTGTTCAGAAATTTTCTTCAGAATCTGAAGAAAAATTAGTATATGCAACTAATAATTTGAATAATTATCATTTGTTTTGTTATCAGAAAGAAAAGGCTGTCCCGTGCGAAGAACTCACATTACAACATAACAAATAGGAGACTTGAATGCCTGCAAATCTTATTGAGCAGAGCTAACAGAGCTAACAGAGCTAACAGAGCTAACAGAGCTAACAATGATTTTGATGTACTCATTCATGAAAGTCTACTAATGTTATGCTTTTGTCCTTCACTTAATTCCCAGCAGTCCTCCATTCCGTTTATTTTAGGTATTGTCCTTTGGGCTCTTTACTTTTCACGTAGAAATTGTAATCACACATTTTAGTTTGTTGTTTGTCTCTATGCATATAAATATAGCCTTGTGCTTTTGAAAATCTGTATTCTGATGATGAAGCGGAGCGTTTGCTTCGAAATGTCAAACAAAAAGATGGCTTAGTCTTAATAAATAATTTGTTCTTTATCACTGGATTTGTCTAATAATGTCAACTCAACATCTTATGGAAATGTCAACCTGAATTTGTCTCTGTCTCTGGACTTTGTCAATTATGATTGAGAAGGACTGAAAATGAAATTTAAATGATTATTGTCGCAATCTTGGTTCTTCAATTTTTGGTGAAATTACGGTTTCCTGCCAACACTTCAATTTCTATAATCCTATTGACTTTTTACGACCGTACACAATGATAACGATCAGCACTCATTTGTTTCAAACACACATATTCACAAAGAAATCCGTGGGGTTTGTCACTGACTTTATTGCAGCCAATAAGATGTGTGAAAGACTGCTCTTAATTATTTCCCAATTCATTTCATCGTCTGAAGACGGATTAGCGCTCCTTTACACAGACCACTTTCCTTTCAAAGTGGTCTGGAACACAGGCTAGTACTGGTAACGCATTGATCTTGTTTAGACAGTGAGGTGATAGCATCATCAACAGCCTCATCAAGATTCTATTTCAGTTTCTTGGAAGAGCTGAAATTTATGTTCTTGAATGGAGTGCAGGATATTTCCTTGACATATGTTGGCAAGATCCATGTACACTTCACTTGTGTACAAGCAAACTTACAATTGAGTCTGCTCCAAACTTCTAAATGAAATGCAAAATTTTGACGAGAATCCAAATGAAACTAAAAAAGAAGTGGAAGCTGTCATTGATTGCTTTTTAAAGCGTGATGGAAAGCACCTCTTTCATCTGCTTGTTTTGTCCAGGTACGGTTCCTAGACTTTAAATGAATTTTTGACGCCAGAATCTCGCATATCCGCCAAAAATTTACTGAGTTACGAGCTTTTGAGGTTCAAATTTGTGCGAAGCTGAAAGCAGACACTCCTAACTGACTTTTTTCAAAAAGACATCCCGAAATTGAGTAGCCACACAAAATATATCCATGCATTAAGATTCTCCCAACTGCTTTTAACTCATCTGCGTCAATCAGTTTGGCAGGATTCAAGCTGACATACAGTTTGTTACCACCAGCAACCTTTTTGGCCCAGCTCTGCCAGAACAGCAAGAATAATTATCGTGTCAGGCCTTCAAGACCTTCACCTTTTTCACCATCAAACTTAACGAAAAGTTTGTGATAGGGAATTGCGATATCTTGATATTGCTGGACTGCATCGTCAACAATATGATCTCTTCGCAACAGTAACTGCTGTGTCATGGTCGATGCAGTGTATGCTTGAATTCTGCGCAAATGGAACTCCTGTTGATTCATCACTCGACAAATAGTAATGTCAGGATCCTCATCACCAGAAGATTCTTCATGTTGGATCTGCTGAAGACCAAGATAACCATCAACATCCTCCTTGATTACATAAGTTGTGCCGGATCGGATAGCCCATTGTGCCAGGGATAAGTTACTCCGTTTGGGCAAAACTTGCTCTCTGTTTTCGGTCTTTAGACGCAATTAGTCGCTAATGGCAAATCTACTACTGACAACTCGCCGCTAGGGACAGCACCCCTCCCTAGCAAAAAATATTAGAAAGAGGCCAAGGTGAACTTCAATATGAGGCTAATGTTGATCGCAATAGTGATCTTGATCTTGATTGCCACTCTTGATTCAAAGATTGCCATGTGCATCAGAAACAATGGCAGACACATAGCAGTGGAGCTGGAAAACAAGATTAGAAATTACTTAGCTTAGCATTTGGATATTATGTTTTCTGCGTATACTGTTATTCCCACTTTTGGTATCAGGTTAACGGTTTTTTGGACATCTTTCATTTCAAATGTGACTATAAAGTTGTGATGGATTTTTCTTGAAAACAAAAGGATGTTGCCAAAGGTGTACGAGATTTTGTGCATTAAGTAAAATTCACCTCAGTTTAGGCCCATTGAACTTGCAGATTAATTTTCAAAGCTTTGTCTCCAGAATACAATCCTTTTTTCTGCGTAAAATCCTAGATGCAATATCACAACGACGCCTATATTGTCTCACTACTTTTGTGCTGTGCACAACACATTTTGGGGTTTCCCTGTGCACATTCAAAACAACAAAAATAACTCTAGGAAAAGTCTGCCTGGAAGAAATTCTGACAGATGTGACGTCAATAAGAATCCTACATGACGCGCGGAAGTTGTCATTGAAAGGATATAAATATAAAACAAAGAATGCAGCCAAATTGATGTAACACACTATTTTGTCTCGTTCAAATAAACAATACCATTTATTATGAAGAGATTTGAACGAAGACCAAAATGGAATGCAAAGAAAATGAGAAAATGCCAGGAGAAAACGCAGAGACCACAGGGAAGCGCAGAAAAGTTGTTTAAAGTCAAAACGGAACATAAGTTCTGCAAAATACGAGATGATTGTTGTTTTGCTGCATTCTCAATAAAAAAAACGCTGTTTTTCAAAAAGAGATAAATCAACAGCGAAATGAACCTGTGATAAAACTCCCAAAAATTAATTTCACAGCTTACCAGAAATAAGGAAATTCAAATACTTTCGATTACATTTATTGAGAAATGTTTCAAAAAGAACCATCCAACTGCGAAGTGTCTGCCATTATCTCTGATGGACACAGCAATCACTCTTTGAATCAAGGGTTGCAATCAAGATCGCGATCACCATTGCGATCAACATTAGCCTCATAATGAAGTTCACATTGGCCTCTTTCTAATATGTTTTGCTTGGGAGGGGTGCTGTCCCTAGCGGCGAGTCTACTGACAGACCCTTATACATCTTGTGGTTTGCAATTGTTGCTGAAATGCAGGCACTCTGTTAGATTCCTACCAACTATATACTATTCAATCATATTCCGGGAGAGGTTTGGTTGCAGAGAAAGCAGTGGTGGGTTGGTTTGCGTTGGGGAAATATTTGGTGGCAGTTGGAGTGAGAAGTCATCAATGGCAAACAAATAAATACTCATCCGGGCCAGCAGGGGAATACATAAAAAAGTCTCCATGGTCTTTACCACAAAGGAGCAAATGCAGATGCAGCTGAATTTGGCAGTAGTACCTGCGGTTTGCTCTCATTTGCATGCTGCCGGTGATTGGGAAGTCCTTGTCATTCTCCCATCCTTTCAATCCATGCTGGTACTTGAACAGGCACTTGATTTCAAGTACCCTATCTAAATGCATGACACAATGCCATCTGGGGAGGCCCCACGAAAGGGACACATGGCTCTGACATGAAATCCACTTTCCAATGCTTTTAAATGACCATGTTGCTTTGACATTAGGTTTTCGTAACTGTCTCTTGCATCGGGTTCCAACCTTTTTCCATACCTTGTATATTTGTTGTCTCCACTACTGCATGCTTCATATTGCATGATTTGGGCAATCAAACTTTTGCTTGGGTTTTCAATCTTTGTGCGTGGCATTTGGTAGCTTGTTGAGGCTGTAATCCTTCGAGCCTGTTGCAACATCCAATTTTTTGATAAAGATTGCATATTTGTTATTTGACAAAGATTGTCATATGCTTTTTGAGGATAACTGTTTCAAAATCACGGTAAAGTTGTTTGGACAAGCTACCCAATAATTCAGGGTCAAGGTTTATTGCTGTTGTTGGATCAAACAAGCTTGTTAATGGTTCAGGAAGAAAATGTTCCTCAGTTTCAGTGTCACTGTTTGAACCAGATTACTGAGCAACTAAATTGTCATCAATATCCCCTTTGTATATACTTGTAAAAACTGCTGCCTGATTGTAAATGTTATGAAGCTTTTTTAGCTTGTCCCGGCAAATTCCACTGTCCCCAGTTGTTGGGTCTTTCACACTGAAATGGTCACTGGGTACTGGTGTGTTGCTGGTCACTGATGGTAATGCATCCTTCTTTCTGCTTTTAAAATTGATGGCTTTGATGGGGGCAGGATTTACATGCATTTTGCTTGCCTTCCAAGCACAAAGTTGACTTGTGCAGGCTGTTGCTTGGTTTAGTTTGTGACAAACAGCAGCCTCTGGTTTAAAAAGAAGGACAGCTAAATGGCTCCATGCAGATCCAAGGCCAGCCATTCATGTGCAGTTTGCTGTCAGAATCCATCCATTCTTCTCCTTGATTGCAACCCACGCATCATAAAGTGTTGCTGTCTTGCCTTGCCATTGACTTAGCAGAGCCTGAAGGTTGAACAAAACATCTTCAAGACTTTCAGTTTGAAAAATTATTGAATCTTAAATAAATACATTTAAGAAACTTTGGTACATTGGTAATTTTTGGTACATTGTCAAATTCTTACTTGCAGTCATTTTTCCTGTAAGCAAGAATCTGAACTGGTACACAAAGTTTCTTAAATGTATCAGACTTGAAATTTTCAAGTTTCAAGGTAATTCTGTAACACCCTTCAAAAGGGACTCAAGATAAAAATGTTTTAACTTTTCTCACTGTATGTTTCTAAAGTTTTTCTGATCAGAAGGTTTTAACAAAATTTTATCAAGAAACACATGTTTAGTATATGCAATTTTTTCGCAGACACATTTGAATATTAGGTGAACTGAAAAAATGAAGATAAATTTAAATCCCATTGCCGTTAAAAAATACAAACATCAAAAGTTGTTGGCCCCTTACCTTTAACTTGATGAAACAGAACGGTTGTGATGCTGCACCTTCGTGATGAAAGCAGTCTTGTACATGTCCTTCTCTGAAGAATTCATAGCCTTCCAGATATTTAAAAGCTTTAATCGCCTCATTGGTGTAGAAACTAGGGGTTTCAATCAAGTATGTTGTGATTAGAGACCACAAATGGTTCGGCAGTTTTGTGATGTCGTCTGACCATCCATTTTCAATTGCATACAGGCCGCCAAGCGGCATAACGGAATAACCAGACCCAGGAC
>REGL01000062.1:515485-525561 GCA_004194395.1 Aurelia aurita complex sp. Pacific
CATGGCCTTTGTCCCGAAAATCTTCGCCATAAGTTCACTGAAAGATCCATGATTTCAGAGCATAGAACCAGAAATCATGGAGATCTGCAAATTCCCAAAGTTAGGTTAGAATATGCAAAGCGAAGTTTCTACTTCTCTGGTGTCAAAAATTGGAATGATATCCTGAACAACATTCGAGAACAAGAATCAATCGCTCGTTTTAAAACAGGTTTTAGAAAGTATCCTTTGAACCTACAAAACCCAAACACGACCCCTTGGTAGAGCAGCATATTTAAATTATTTAAAATTTTTCTTTAAATTTTTTCTTTGAGATAATTTGTAAATACGCTGAAAGGTTTTTCGTGTATAAATATTGATAAAATGAAATGAAAAAATGGACTTAGGCCTAGTGTCTCCAAAGTCATAGACATAAAAGGCTTAGGTAATGAAATAATTCCTGTTGTATGTATGATGAATTGCTACACCAACTAAGAAACTGCTAAGAAACTTTCAGCACTTGAATTCAATATATTTAAGAAACATTCCATTGTGGGTAAATTTCTTAGTTTCTTTTAAAACAATCCCTGTATATGTTCACAAGTTATTGTTTGTTCAATAATATGGACAGATTGAGCTGCTACAATTGCAATTAATTAATCTGTGTTGTTTTGTTGTGAACTTCTACTACAGTAGTTGCATAAAATGCCTTCATTCTCAAATTGTCTAAATTGACAATCAGCATACAGTATGCTAGTTCAAAATGGATTCTCCTGTTCCAGATAGCAAGATCTGTCTCCATGATGTAAATTTAGATAATTAGAACATCTTCAAACTACTTCAAACAAAATAATTTCTGGTTTATATATCAGCCCCTACGCGCAGACACACTTCACAAAGCTATAAAGATTGCAGTAGTTGAACATGAGCTTGGGGGACCTCCAAAACACATTTTTCCAGAATGACATGCAAACGTCACGTTTCTTCATAGCAGCTAAATGTTATGAATGAATCATGAATTACTGTACCTACATTACTTTATGTATTAAGAAGCAATCTTTTATAGCAAAAGAATAAGCTGACAAAAACAATAGTCAGGGAAGACAATTGAGCAAAATGAAAATAATGCAGTTTTCATTATGCAAAAATGAGACATGATTATCAAACTTTTCATATGTGCATGTGCTAAATTTCATGGTGACGCTGAACCACAGTGACATCGCTCAACAGCCACAGCAAGGACTGACAACTTTTTTTGTCCAAAAAAAAAACAAAGAAACGAACTAAGAGACAGACAAATACAAACATAGCACACACATTTTCAACAGTGCAATGGACGATAACGAGTCTTTTTCGAAATGTCCAAGCTGCCGTGAGTTTTTAAGAGAAAAAATTATGAAAGCTTTTCCGATGATTTACAGTGTAGGCTGTCCCCCAAAACAATACATAATTTGCATTCAACATTAGCCAAGCGTACATTTTTCAGCCTACCTAGCTTTACCTGGCTACCAAAAAAAATTAAGCATGATCAATTAAATACAACCTACTGATGTTTTTCTGACCAAATATGCTCATTGGCTTGCATCTAATGACCCCTAAAAAAGGTTTTGATTGGCAACTTCCTGCTCTGCTGGAAGAAATGACACACCACACATAGATTTAGAAAGAACAACAAATCATCACTTACAATGTCAAACCAATCATCAACGCAGTCATTTTGATCAATATCTGATCAAGAATCTATCGGAACTTGCGATATTTCTCCTCCTTCATCTGCTTGTTGGAGTGGTGGTTGGGGGACAGCAGAAGCAGGCTGCTGTTGGGAAGGCAACCTCCTTGCCACAACTGATGACTGTCTTGTGCTGCCAAAGAGCCATGCATCATATTTGATCTTTCCTGATGATTTACTGTCACCCAAGATCCAGCTCCATTTATTGGGCCATGGCCAGCTGCTGTTGCCTCGCTTGAAAACATAGTATGTTGCCCTGCAGATTCCGAATTTCCATTATCATAGGATTTGGCCGGCCTAAATCTAATTTGTATTTTACTGTCTTTTGTCCTTTCCATTTTCCTTCAGACAATCTGATTTTCTTCCTCGTCCTTAACCTACCTTCACTTGCATCTACAAACTCCAACAACTTTTTCTTTTTATCCATAATAGAAGGAACAAACTCTAAATATAAACGACATACAGAACTCCGCTACGCCGCAGCTTCTGGATGATAATTGTCCGCCATTAATAAAAACAATGCCTTGCCGTATCGCCTCCGCAGAAGGCACTTGCCCCACACGGTGGTCCATGTATAGGAAATACAGTAGAGAATGGCCGTGGTCCAAAACGAGAATTTCAACCATATCCTACCTGATAGAGCTTGACACTTCAGGTACAGGGTAGGGTTAGGGATACCTAGATGTATGGGAACTGCATGTGCGCTAATGGACATTCGAATGAACCAAGAAAAGTAAGTACAGTATTATTAAGATTAGAACGCTGTTACTGCTCATAATATCAGCTCTATGCAACAACCAAGTTAATAAGCCAATCCCTTGGGAATGATGCATTTTTCTTCTCTTAAAAGTCATGCTTGCAGCTCACTGAATGTGATGACAGGAATACCATTGTTTATTGAATGTGGCTATCTGCATTAAGGTTACTGTATCCCTTCAGTGACCACTCACTGTGTTTTCTCTCTTGATTATCACGCCCGCGACATAACACGTATAAACTATACATCACTTGATTTGTCATTAAATAGGGAGTATTTACGAGCCAAAAAGAATACAAATATCCGAAAATTGGGCGTTATACATCCGAAAACGTGAAAATCTGACCTTCCCCCCTTCTAGAACCTCCCTGCCCCCCAGATATGTTTCATTTAAATCTCAATGAGATTTTTGCGTTCTCAACACATTAATCTGGCAAAGTGTGTCTCAAATTTCTTTTGCATGCCTTAGCTTCAGAATAATTAATAAAACAATTTTGCCCCTCTTTCCCTGGCCTCGTTTTGAGATTCATTCAAATGTTAAATTTGGACCATGCAATTTTTCTCAAAAGAGAGACACGCTTTGGCCCCCCTATGCCTATTCTCTCTGTCTGCCAAATTTCAGCCNCGAAACAGTTTCTTACCTTACAGTTCCTGTTGAAAATGATTAACTTCAATCTGGCCACAAGAGTAAACAGAGTAATCCTGTATGTATTTAGTGCAGAGTTTACAATGACATAATTGGTATTATAACCGCAAAATCCATTCAACAGGAAATCGAAGGCACTTGAAACATTTAACCTTTAGTTCTCAAATAACCCTCCTCATGTAAACAGCATTTTCCTAGCAGAAAATACCTTGCTTTAAATTGCTTATAATTTGCTGAAAAATGAAATAAAATTCCTTGAAATTATTAGAAATTGTAGGTAGATGTGTGTGCTATCCAATGATCTAAAAATCCAAAAATTGATCGGAAAAAACTTTTTATCGTCCTGAAGGGATACAGTAACCTTAACACTGCCTATGTGAAATCGCACTATACCCACCCTAGGTAATGTCTGCACAGTATTGTGGAGGGTGCGCAGTATTGTGGAGGGTGCGCAGTATTGTGGTGGGTGCGGACTAATGTGGAGGGCGATCCTGAGTAACTGTGGAGGGTTATCTTCAGTAATATGGAGGGTGCCGAGTAATGTGGAGGGCTATTATGAGTAACCGTGGAGGGCTAGCACAATGTACGTGGAGGGCTATCATGAGTAATGTGGTGGGTGCGGAGTAATGTGGAGGGCTATCATGAGCAATTTGGAGGATGCGGAGTAATGTGGAGGCCTATCTCTGAGCAATGTGGAGGGTGCCGAGTAATGTGGAGGGCGATCTAGATAAATTTTGCGGTTGCCGGGTTGTGTGGGCAGGCTGTCAGCCTATCCTCAGTCTGCTTGTGTAAGCCATACAAATGCTGTTGATTACTGCGAAACGGATATTCTGATACGTTCGGCAATCGCAAGGGAAACGCGGATAGTGAAAATGATAATAAGCTTATTTCTCCTTCTTTCATCAAGTTTCTATAATTAAGGTTGGCACGCTGTCCCGAAACAATTTTGATTATGATTGTATAGTATATCGACGGAAGGTTTGCCACAGCTTTTCAAACTTTGAAATTTTGAAATTGGTTTTACTTTAAAGTGTACGATGTTCTTTAATGGAGTTAGTGGTAAAAGAATAGAACCGACCAGTTGTTTTCAGAGTCCTGAGCATGGGTTTGCCAGACTCCACCCTGTTACCGTAACTGACTTCCACAGCCAAGAGAAAACTGCAGGATTGGATTTGCCACAACCTTTCACTGATGATGAGATACAGAGGATGAGACACACGAGAATGAGGTACAGAGACGACAAAGAGGGTGGTGGACCTAGGGTGACGGAGAGTGAGATGGAGGTAAGTGAATCATTTGAATGTGGGCAAGTATATCCGGGAGAAGACAGTGATCAAACCATTTACCACGATTTTGATGCCCCCAAAAACGAGCTGACAAGTTGGGGAACAGCTGTAGCAGCAAATGTAGCAGCTGTTCAGCCAAATAGCGAAGAATCAATGTTGCCTTTGATTTCAGTTGCTCAATCTGAGAGGTGTACAACGCCAGCTGTAGTCACAGAAGCTGTAAAAACAATCCAATGCAGCTTTCCCAATTGCCCTAAAATCTTTTCAAGAAATGATCTATTGAAACATCATTATGATACAATTCATGGCAGGAAGAAAATTGAATGTAATATTTGCAGTGGAGTCTTTCGCGATAAATCGGACTTGAAGCGGCATAAAAGTAGCTTTCATAGCAGATTCCCATTTAAATGTGATGTTTCTGGATGTGGCAAGGACTTTTCTTCGATCAACGGTTTTGATTGAAAGTGAGATGGTTAAAAGTAAAACGGAGCTTTAAGACATTGTATGGGGTGCAAATACATTTTAGCGACTCCCATAATGCATACTATTGTGCATATTCGTATTTATGGAAAGAAGATCTGGAGCCCCTCCTCTCCCCTGGCCACCCTGAACTTAACGAGCCTCCAAAAACGATTAAGACTACAGCTACGCTGAAGCAAAACGCAAAGAAAAGATCCGTGCCAGAGGAAGTAATTATGTCATAATCCAAATGAAAGCGCATAACAGTATTTGATGTCTGTCAGCTAATCCAAGAAAAGGATATTAAATCGCGCATAGAGATGACATATCTGGCAGTGATTTGAAATCGGGAAGGAGATTCACTTTTGGCTCAATTTGTTGCAAACCGAGCGTCAAAAGCTGTAGATGAGGCCCTATCTACTGCTAAAGAATTTAATGAAGCAGGGAAAATGTATGAGCGATCGATGAAGTCCAGACTTGAGCTCCTTGTTGAAAACAAAGAAAGTGCGTGTGCTGAGGGTTGTGAAGGTAATTGCCTACGATGTGCCCTTGAAATCATAGAAGGGAATCGTATCAATTTGCCCTACTTTTGCAATGCCCTATACGTTACTATTACAAAGGGCAGGAGGAAGTGTCAGAATGTTTTTATTCAGGTCCAGCCAAGACTGGAAAAACGTTCATGCTTTCGCCATTAAAGGAAATCTACAAATGTAAATCTAGCAAGGGGCAGTTTTGCATGGATGGGAGTCGAAACAGCAGAAGTAATTCTATTGAACGATTTTAGATGGCATCCCACTACAATCTCCTGGTCTGACTTCTTGCAGGCCCTGGAGGGAGATATTGTGCATTTTCCAGCCCCAAAGAATTTCTGTCGCCAGGATATAGAGTTGAGCAAGGACACGTCTTTTTTCGCGACAGCTGATCAACCCTTGCTCCTTATTCGAAAAGATGCAATCGACTAAACAAATACGGAGATGATGCGTGTCCGCTGGAAGCATTTGCNACTATTACAAAGGGCAGGAGGAAGTGTCAGAATGTTTTTATTCAGGTCCAGCCAAGACTGGAAAAACGTTCATGCTTTCGCCATTAAAGGAAATCTACAAATGTAAATCTAGCAAGGGGCAGTTTTGCATGGATGGGAGTCGAAACAGCAGAAGTAATTCTATTGAACGATTTTAGATGGCATCCCACTACAATCTCCTGGTCTGACTTCTTGCAGGCCCTGGAGGGAGATATTGTGCATTTTCCAGCCCCAAAGAATTTCTGTCGCCAGGATATAGAGTTGAGCAAGGACACGTCTTTTTTCGCGACAGCTGATCAACCCTTGCTCCTTATTCGAAAAGATGCAATCGACTAAACAAATACGGAGATGATGCGTGTCCGCTGGAAGCATTTGCACTTTTGGAAACATATCCCAGAAAGCCAGCAATTAAAGCTTTGTCCCTGTGCTCGGTGTTTCGCTTCGTTGGTACTCGATCACAATGACTTGAATAACAGACAATCTCTTGAATAACTTGAATTAAATCTCGTAACAAATTTATGCAAATTGAAATGGCTACAATTTTGTTTGTTGTTTTGCCGGGATTGAAAATGGCAGGCATGGAAGTGGTCGGTTCTCCAACGACGCTGCAAAGTTTTTGCTCATAAAACCAAAGTTATTGGACCCAAATCACTAGCAGGCTTCATCTATGGTATATAACCAATGTCCTTTTTACTTTTTGCATTGGTTTTGCTACACTACATGCAGTTGTGCAAATTCCACGGTTCTCCAAAGCATTTGGAAAAAATTACGGGACTTCTCTTGTTTGTTTTGGTGATTGAGGGGGGAACCGTGCAAAAACATACTTTGAGCAAAATTCAAGTTGATTTTTGAAAACGATAATATGACTTGGCCTAAATGAATCCTTTGTGATATCCTATTGCGTGAATTTATGAAAAAGGAGAGAAGTCATTGGCAGTTCCATAGGGAGTGCCGTAGTGGAGACTCCATTAAATTAGATAATTTGTTGCCAGGAAACAAGTTAAGTTTGGTGAATAGGCTGTGTTCCCAGTAAGACAAAGGGACAAAAGTTATGCAGACTAACATTGGTAGACTTAAAACATTGGTGACTGTAGCCTTTGGCCTGCCCTGAGCATCCCGCGTGGTATCCCATCTTGGATTAGAAAACCTATGACAAAAAAGACATGGAACTTCTACATTTTGCAATCATACCACTAAATATATTTGGTCTTCCCTGGACATGTTATCTTTGCACAAATGCATCCATGTTGAAAGTTAGCACAAACTGTCTAACCATTAATTGTCAATATTTTGTTCTCTTGCCTTAGAATCGAAGGACGGCTTTTATTCTTTGTGGCATGCTCTCAATAGTTTAATTGATATAAGCTATGGGGATATTTCGGAGGTGAGGCACTACCCTCTCCTCGAATTTCTTGAAACTTTTGTAGGTGATGTTCGGACTTATGCATTCATCATCTACTGTCTTCTTTACCAGATGAAACACATTCTCGATGGGATTAAAATCAGGTGACCTTGGAGAAATACCATGAAATTCTGCCTCGATTGAACAAATTGCATCTAATCCACTTTTACTGGTCTGAGAGGGATTGTTGTCCATAAAAAATATTTGTTTGCCATCAATATGGGGACCTGCATGTGCAAAGCAACCGTTCAGTTTCTCTTCAACAAACTTGCAAAAATATTTTGCATCCATTTTTCTTATGGTTCTATCAGTGTTACACCATGTCCATGGCTAATGGCAACCATGAAATAAATTCTTCGGCCTCCAGCAAGTTCTTTGTAGCCTTTAGCTGTTATTTCTAGGCCTTCCATTCTTTTTTGGCCAAACTCTACCTTTCCGCTCTGTCGCTTTTTCTTTTGGATTATGCTTAGGAACAAACGAGACCCCATCTAAATAGAAGGCTACTTCGTTGGTCCAGAGTTCCTCGCCTACCTGTTTCATTTTTCTTGCATACTGCAACCGTTTTCTATTGTCTCTCTTATTAAGTACTCCTTTCTTGTGACTTATGAGATAATGATGGATACATTGCTATTGATCATGCGAGAAAATGTCCTTCGACTGGCCATTTGCAGACTCATTCCACTTTCTTGCACTAATTGTTTTACAGTGAACTTTTGACTTTCTTGTCTCAATTTGTCTACCGTTTGGAGGATTATACGTATACTTCAAACATCAATGAGCTTTGGCCAACCCCTTTCTGAAGCAACTTTTTGTATTTTCGCTTTGTCATCAATTATTCTTTCCACGGAAGATTTAGAGACCCCACACATTTTGCTGCTATCTGTCTATATGACAAATTTGATGATTCCTTATAGTAGTAAAGAACTAACGCCTTCTTCGTTTGTGTTACATCTCCACTGTTAGACATTTTGGCTTCATGTAAACATATGTTAGTAACATTGACACTGATTATTATCGTTGCACCTGGTACACCTCGTATTGCTATTGAACAAACTGTTTCAATGTTGAGTGAACGTGATGACAACTTTTTTCCAACATTGAACAAGGGAGGAGGGGGAGATAAAGGGTTTGGTGAAAACATCCCATTTGTTGTTGACTGTCCCATACATTTTGACCAAGTTTGTAGGTTTATCTGTGATTAACTTGGTTTATCAGGAAATTGTGATTCTCACGTGCAATAAAAGTGATAAACTAAGATTACAGCAAATGATTGCAATTCATTTTGATAAACCTAGTTTGACAGCAGATAAACCAGGTTTATCTGTGATAATCCTAGTTTACCAGGACATTGTGATTCTTGCGTGCCATACACATGCCCTTAAATTGCCTCATGCCTTTGATTTTTGTGTGCCCTTGTGCCCTTGTACTTACCATATTGGTGTGTCCTCTTGCCCACGAGCCTAAAAATTTAGTGTTCGGATGCTGCAACAGTCGACTTGTTGGACAGTTGCATCATCCTAATTATGTGAATTCTGAACAATCCCTTCAAGAAAATCTATGAAAATATCATACTTGTCTGAAGTGACACTGGCAGTATGAGAGTGATAGTACCACCTTGTCTCACCTGGGCGTGGAATTTAAATGTCAAGAAACCTGAAAAGTTCTTTCCTTTTGGGGCTGAGACTGGTGAAAGTACCGAAAGCACTGACATTTGCAAAGAAAACTTTGACAGAAGAAATGAAAGGAGCAGATTCACACAAGACAAGGTTTAGTATGTGAGCAGCACAGTGGAAGAAAGAGGCAAAAGGATATTCCTGGTGGACAAGAGCGTGTAAATCAGCAATATGGCCAGATATGACAGTGGCACAATCATATGTCTGCATGATCAATTCGTTCTTCAAAGTTTCTCCATACTTGCTGACAATCTTCTTAACAATGACAGCTATTGCAGGTGCAGTTCCATCTGTGCTGACATCGGAAAACTTCCAAAATCTCTCAACAATTTCACCTTTCTTATCAAGACGAATTATTCCACTCAATTGTTCTTTTGTGGAAACATAAGTTGTTTCATCAAATTGGATGCTTAAAAATGTGCAGTCGAAGATTTCTTTGTCCATCTGATCTTAAATTACAGAATCTATACATTCAATCAGATCATTCTGAATGTCAGCTGAAACACCACTAACAGTACCAGCCTTCCCCGTTTCAAAAGCTGATAACCTACCATGAAGGCGATCTTGAAAAACAGAATCAAATTTCCCTTTTAGGGCCAAGCACTCTCTATAATTTCCCTTATTAAGGCTTGAAGTAGATTCATCATGACCTTTGAATGTCAATTCTTGTTTTGCCAGAAAAAGAACTGCTTCTGACAAGGTTTTTAGCATTTCCCTGTTCTGGCTCACGTCTTCATTGTGGTGCTCCACTTCTTCTCTCCCTTCTCTTGGAAACGTTTCTCCCTGCTCTTGGACAACTCTAATGTATATAGTCCAGGCGGTGAGTGAGGTAGGTATCACCTGAGGAGGTAATTAATGGGATGCCACTTGTCTAGATCAGATTTTCATGCTGAGTACGAATCCGGATGTTATTCATGCGAACGAGGCTGCTTTTGTTAGATATCACGTGATTTAGCCTCGTTTTGGCCGGTTTTGGCTTGAAAGCAGTTTTGATGCATAAGTCAAAGGAAAGACACTTTTCTAGATCAGATTTTCATGCTGATTACGAATCCAGATGTTATTCATGCGAACGAGGCTGCTTTTGTTTGATATCACGTGATTTATCCTCGTTTTGGCCGGTGTTGGCT
>REGL01000062.1:546071-557920 GCA_004194395.1 Aurelia aurita complex sp. Pacific
TTCCAAGTAGACCCTGGCAAAAGGTTGGTTCAGATCTTTTTGAGTTACAAAATGGACATTTTCTTGTCTGTGTAGACTATTACTCAGATTTTATTGAGGTAGACAAGATTTATGATAAGAAAGGTAAATCAGTCATTTCAAAGCTTAAGTCACAATTTGCACGACATGGGATTCCAAACCAGCTTGTCAGTAACAATGGCCCACCTTACAATTCTAAAGAGTTTACGGAGTTTAGCAAAGAATACGGGTTTGAGCATAAAACCAGCTCTCCAAGATATCCACAATCAAACGGGAAGGCAGAGAATGCAGTGAAAATAGCGAAAAACATCCTTCAAAAGGCAAACTATGCAAGATCAGATCCTTATTTAGCACTTTTAGCCTATCGTAATACACCAACGGAAGGAGTAGGAAGTTCCCCAGCACAGAGATTGTTTGGAAGGAGAACAAGGACGCTATTGCCAACCAGTGATCAGTTATTAATGCCAAAGACAGAAAGACACATGCAGAAGAAGTTAGAGGGGAGAAAGAACAGAGAAAAGTATTACTATGACAGAGGGGCTAAAGATTTAAAAGAGTTAAAACCGGGAGATGTTGTTAGAATAAGGATCCAAGATAAAGATAAAGAATGGATTAAAGCTAAAGTGGCTGAAAAAGTAGATCCTAGGTCATATACAGCTAGAACTGAAGACGGAATGCTGTATAGACGTAACAGAAGACATGTCATGGAGACAAAAGAGAAGTTCAATAAGAAATTTAATGAATACTCAACATCAAAGAAGGACACAGGAATCAAGAACACTGTAAATGAAAGGATGTCAAGTCAATTCCACAAGAACACTGTCAATAATGAGAATACTTTTAATAATGAGAATGCAAATACAGCAACTGTTGCAGCAGAACAACGTGCTAACAACGAAAATCCTAAGGTTGTTACTACAAGAAGTGGACGAACTGTAAGAAGGCCTCAGCATTACCAAGCATAGACTGATTAAAGAAGTTGAGACTGTTTGTGTTGATGAAGACTTAATTGAGTTACTGATGAAGAACTAAAGATTTGACTTTTNGGATGTCAAGTCAATTCCACAAGAACACTGTCAATAATGAGAATACTTTTAATAATGAGAATGCAAATACAGCAACTGTTGCAGCAGAACAACGTGCTAACAACGAAAATCCTAAGGTTGTTACTACAAGAAGTGGACGAACTGTAAGAAGGCCTCAGCATTACCAAGCATAGACTGATTAAAGAAGTTGAGACTGTTTGTGTTGATGAAGACTTAATTGAGTTACTGATGAAGAACTAAAGATTTGACTTTTGACTTGTTTGAGGGGAAGATGTGACGTTATGTCACCTGACCACATGATCGTATCACATGATTGTGTCACATGACTGGAACTCGTGATGTTTGTGATGTTGAGAGGTGTAAAAAATTAAGTTGTTTACAGTTATGTCGAGCATGTAAGAGCCTAGTCTTTTCTCGTGTTTCTCTACCGATTTTTACGGTTTCACAGAACGTTACAAAAATCACGTGACGGATGTGTTTGGAAGAACCATTTGAGAAATTTACAAGCCCAACCCCAATTGACCAATCAGGCACAAGGGTGCTCAGAAATCTGACGCTATATCAAAATCAAGATACTTTTTCGGTCACTGGCGTTTTCAGCAAATGATTTGATGAGATTCCGTGTCTTATGACAAATTGTATTTAGGCAGCTTCACACCTATATGCAAGTTTCAAAACCATGATTGTAAACACACTTACATTGCAAAAATTAAGATAGTTTTCAAATGAAGCTCGACAAAATGCATAGCTAAATTTGAGCCCCATTATGAAAGTTTTAAATCAAAATTTTCAGTCATACCGGTTTCCGCAGTCGTTGAAATTCTTTATCTCATCCTCCTTTTCAAGTCTGTAAATTTCTTGCACTTCCATTTTATATGTATTATGCGTCTTCGCATGCGTATTTTGTAAATATTTCTCGATGACCTAGAATAAAAGCAACACATTGTAAAGTCCAATGCAAGAAGGTGCAGCAAAGCAAAACTAAGTCCCTTTCGATTTTCTTGTTTACCAGAATATTTTATGTGCCCTCTGTCTTACTTGGCGAGTAAATAACTTGCACTATTTAGAAAAATGCAGAAATTAATCTATTTATTAGCCCGATTTCATATTTTCTTCTTTAATCTGTCGATAAACGGCTAACGTAAAGTTAGATACCAAGTTTGAACATTTTTGTTGAAACAGCGATCAGAATATCACATCTTTATCGACATTTCCTTAGGTATAAAAGAAAGAACAGTTGATGTGTTTGTCATGGATCATGAATGATGAATATATTGCCTTGAATTCAAGGACCTACACCCTTGTGCACAGCACATTAATTGAATCAAAACACACTTTTGTCGAGGACACTGTAACTTTAAGGCCAGTTTCCAGTCAGTGGAATTTTCCGCGCGGGCGGAATTTTACACAATAAAAAGTCATTCAACCCTAAATTTCTATTCAATTACAGAGCGACATTTTCTCTTGTAAACAAAAGAATTTCCGTCCGCTCGGAAAATTCCACCGAGTGGAAACTGGCCCTTAAAACGGTTGGTGTATTTGTCATGGATCATGAATAATGAATAAATTGCCTTGAATTCAAGGACCTACACCCTTGTGCACAGCACATTAATTGAATCAAAACACACTTTTGTCGAGGACACTGTAACTTTAAGGCCAGTTTCCAGTCAGTGGAATTTTCCGCGCGGGCGGAATTTTACACAATAAAAAGTCATTCAACCCTAAATTTCTATTCAATTACAGAGCGACATTTTCTCTTGTAAAAAAAAGAATCTCCGTCCGCTCGGAAAATTCCACTGAGTGGAAACTGGCCTTTAAGCTGACCATATATGAAGCTACTCCTCCATAATAGTTATCGCTAATGAAAGCTGCGGACGCTCCTAACCAGTATGAGCGGTCTCGGTTTGGTAGGGTAGTCTCGTTTTGAATAGCGATAACTGGGACTCATCGTAATTAGTCTAACCAAATATGACCAACATGTACATTTTCAGCATCGACTAATCAAGATCTCCTCCGTCATTGTATCAGATTTTGCAAATGCTGTTTTCAAATTTAACACTTTATAACGTTGCAAGCAAGTCCAAAGCAAAGAGTGCAGTTTGTGAAACTTCCCCTAAAATGTTATCCCCAAAGCAGATTTCCTAAATCCTAAATTAGCTGCATTCAGTAGCGAGATGCACGAATTCCAGCTTCATATCACGTTTTCCTGGATCAATCTGTTGTCGACTGGACTATCATTATTCCCAAAGACTTATGCATACTTTATCATGACCTCACAAGAAAATGGCATAGAACTTCAAAAATAACATCGTCTTTCAGAACCTACATGAAAATTGGATCTGAAGAAACATCCAGAACAAATAGGCAGAGCAGTTGCAGAAGTTGCTGTATTGCTGACAAATGTTACCGGACTAGACTTGATTTAATTAACATAAGCAATTGTGTATTGTCATGGTTTTTCTTTGAAACTAAAAGTTATCGCATATTCTCTTGAAGGTAACACATATCGGCCTTTGTATAAACTTGACATTCACGGCAGTCATGAGAACAGGCAAATAAAACTTATGCTGTGACATCGTTTTAATCTAACTACGAAAATATAATCATGCTACCTGGAATTCCTCAATTCCATGTTCAACTGCCTCGATCTGACAATTTAATGCTTTGTAGTGCCTGTCTATCGGATTTAGCATCATATCTTTATTTTCCTTGATTACTTTCAATGCAATTTCAATGTCTCCCAGTGCCTATGAGTAAATAAAGACATCAGTTTCAAGTAAGTGAAAGTGAAGGTGAAGTTGCGGATTTTAGCACCAAGCTTGTTAAATTTTGTTTGTTAACTTATTTGACATCGATTATATACATCTAGCTTACTATATACAATTTAATATGTGCAAAGCAAACTAATCCAAGTCAACAAAGAGCTAAATAAATCAACCAATTGTACAATTAAATAAATGTGCAAGCGCTGGGATCATAAAAGTAAAGAAGACCTGATCGAGTCTGCGATTCCTTGTCATGACACTCAAGTGGTGTGGGTCGAAGTGGGTTCGAGCCCTGGGCACTTGACTACTCTGGCTCCAAAATCAGAGGATTACACCACTGTGCCACAACATATTCAAAGTAGAGAAAATGTACGGGGTGCCAACCGAGCACAACCTTTCACAGTCCATGATATTATCAATGGATGAGATATCAACCTCAGAGCTGAATTCAACTGGAAACGTTTTCTTGCCGCTGCTCAAAGATAGCCAGTGTTTTAAGAATGAATGATGAGAAAGGACCAGCCTCCTGCACCCTTTCACCAGGCGGAAAATATTTATATATTCATCAATGGAAATTTTAGCTATTCTATTAGGCGTCTGAAAGGCGTACGAACTTCTTATAAATAACATGATTTTTAAAGCCATTTTACGGGTTTTACTTGAAAACGAAAGGATTTTTGTTGAAGGCAAACGAGATTTTTACGCCCCTCGGGCAATGTCGTAATATTTTTGTCTTAATCGAACTGGACTGTCACTAACATAGATAGACTTGTCTTCGTATTTATTAGTGAATTTGTCGATATCTGCATGATTTATGATGATGGTTGAGCCTTACTTCCGTTCCTGTTGCCCAGTCTGGGGTGTTTGTGGCAACACAACACTCAACAAGCTTCAGAAGCTCCAAAATCGTGCNGTTGCAGAAGTTGCTGTATTGCTGACAGATGTTACTGGACTAGACTTGATTTAATTAACATAAGCAATTGTGTATTGTTGTGGTTTTTCTTTAAAGGTGACCTGAAGCGAAATTTTTTATTAATGCAAATGAACAGCACTGTTGAATGATAAGGAGTACTGTTCAAATTTCTTTCATATCTCATTTCGTTTTCGAGTTATCCAATGATTTTATGTTTCAGCTGATGACGTCATTTTGTTTGCAAATGACTAGGATAACATATGGAAATAGAGATGTATCTGATCTTTGAAAGATTACAGTTGTAGGAAACATTTCAGCTGAGCTAAATAGATTTAATATAAATTGCCTCATGAATTAATATGATGTTTAGAGAGGCATGTTAATTGTGCAAAGTGTTTTAATTAGATTTCTATTTGGAAACATGGTCAACCTTGTATACTTTCTTTACTTTTTGCAAACAAAATGACGTCATCAGCCAATGGTACAAAACAGTGGATAACTCGAAAATGAGACAAGGTATCAACAAATCTTAAATGGCATTTTTTATCATTCAACGGCGCTATTCATTTGCATCGATAAAAATTTTCGCTTCTTCAGATCACCTTTAAAACTAAAAGTTATCGCATATTCTCTTGAAGGTAACACATATCGGCTTTGTATAAACTTGACATTCACGGCAGTCATGAGAACAGGCAAATAAAACTTATGCTGTTACGTTGTTTTAAGCTAACTATGAAAATATAATCATGCTACCTGGAATTCCTCAACTCCATGTTCAACTGCCTCGATCTGACAATTTAATGCTTTGTAGTGCCTGTCTATCGGATTTAGCAACATATCTTTATTTTCCTTGATTACTTTCAATGCAATTTCAATGTCTCCCAGTGCCTAGAGTAAATAAAGAAATCAGTTTCGAGTAGGTGAAAATGAAGGTGAAGTTGCGGTTTTCAGCACCAAGCGCTGGGATCGTAAAAGTAGAGAAGACCTGATCGAGTCTGCGATTCCTTGTCATGGCACTCAAGTGGTGGGGGTCGAAGTGGGTTCGAGCCCTGGGCACCTGACTACTCTGGCTCCAAAATCAGAGGATTACTCCACTGTGCCACAACATATTCAAAGTAGAGAAAATGTACGGGGTGCCAACCGAGCACAACCTTTCACAGTCCATAATATTATCAATGGATGAGATATCAACCTCAGAGCTGAATTTAACTGGAAACGTTTTCTTGCCGCTGCTCAAAGATAGCCAGTGTTTTATGAATGAATGATGAGAAAGGACCAGCCTCTTGCACCCTTCACCAGGCGGAAAATATTGATATATTCATCAATGGAAATTTTAGCTATTCTATAAGGCGTCCGAAAAGGCATACGAAGTTTTCTTAAATAATAAGATTTTTAGAGCCTTCTTACGGGTTTTACTTGAAAACGAAAGGATTTTTGCTGAAGGCAAACGAGATTTTTACGCCCCTCGGGCAATGTCGTAATATTTTTGTCTTAATCGAACTGGACTGTCACTAACATAGACTTGTCTTCGTATTTATTAGTGGATTTGTCAATATAGGCATGATTTATGAAATTAATACGATCCTGAGCTCTTCATTATGTCATCATAAGAAGGGTAATTAAAATATGAAATGTAACTGTTCATCGTCAAACTGGTCATAAATTTATCTTTTTGCTACGTTGCCCAAAGGATGTCAAAACAAGGATAAATACCTCAAGTAGTTCCATTTTATGTTGAACTTCTTCTTTGGTTCTTAATACTGGTGGTCGTGACATTCTAAAAGAAAAATCATTATTATAACAGTCCTATTGCTTACATAATACTCTACGCGTATTTCTATTTACATGAAGCCATTGACAAGAAAGTCAACGCTCCGATCGCCAAAAACAAGAAACTCCAGAAGTGGGAAAGTATAACTTTAAAAAGAATTTATCTTCATTAAAAAAGAAAGTCTTAGCAGCATATTTTACCTTACTTTCACTTGTTTCCTGTACCATATTACCATCTTACTCGTAAGGTAGCTACCTGAGAGAGGTATAAACGCTATTGGAGAGGCTCGAAAAACTTTTGCATAAAATTTCAACGAGGGCACAGGTAGTAAACATAAAGAATGTTATGGAACTTTCAAGAAATTCGTAAGAAACTCTGAGTACTTCAATCCGGTAATGTTAAGAATAAAAATTTACAGTACTGGCTCAGATTCTTCGTTTCTTAGTTAAAAACAAGCAGTTGCAGAACATGCAAATTCTAATGAAAAGACCAGAAATTTATAAACTTAATCGTGAGAGCTGTGGCTGATTTGGGTGTTAGAAGACGAGACAGGACTTTGTTTCCGATGCACAGGCAGATTCTAAGTTAAGCAAAATTCTGGAAATTCAATTCACCAAGGGAAGAATGCCCGTAAATATGTCTAACGTGACAGGGTCCCTTCTTGGAAACTTACCCAAATACATGAGGTATTCTCGTATAAAATTCATCACAAGCTTTCACAAGTCCATCTCCTATTTGTTTCTTACGAATGAAGCCATCAATTTTCTTCAGGGCGGCGTACCCGGCCTTTATTTGCTCTTTGGTCAGCTTTCCTGCAAGGAAAATTAGGTATTTACAGTCGTCATCATCTGGTTCCAAATCTTTAAATCTGCACAAAAAATTGGTGTAAAATTCTATGACCTATTCTTTTAATCAAATGGCTTGAAAGAAACTCTACCAATCTACCACTCTACCAATTTATTAATGATTATACCGTTGGATTTTTCAGAAACCTTGAATATTTTTCGAAATTATAGCGTATTTCATATTTCATTTAATTTGAGATGTAACATCATTAAATTCCTAACTCGTCAATCAGAAGAGTGATGAAATTTGTTCTGATATTACAGACATCCTATTATAGACATCCATGAATTATGGTTTTCTTGAAAATTATTTCCTCTTCCTCCAAAATTTAGAAATTACAATGGCCTTTTGAAGATTTGCTCTTGAATTCTCGAAAAAGAAGAAACACATTCTAATTTTGAAATATCTAATATTTCAGAAAAAGGTAACAGTAAAATTAAAGCGACATCGGTAGCTTGAAATATTGATCGAAATCTGTCAAGCCATTCAGTTCAAAGAGATAGGACCTAGAATTTTACACCAACCTCTGTAAAGAACTAGAACCTATACTGTATGGAACATGCTTGTAACTAAATAAGTACCGGGTGTCCCAAAAAATGTATACGGAGTTGGTTGACTCCAGCGATGTGAATTTAGCTTCAATCAATGTCGAATCACTCTGAAAATGTTCCTCGATAGTTAACTTGAACATAACATAAATACCGAATTTGTTGGTAATGGTGCTTTGAGAGCAGACTTGTTAATCTTGAAAGCTCAAATTTGCCTTCTCATTCAAACCAGAGCTTTAGCCTTTTGGCCTAAGCAAATTTGAGCTTTCTAGATTGATATTTCTCCTCTCAAAGAACCAATACCTACAAACGAGGTATCTATGTTCAAGTTAACTATCGAGGAACATTTTGAGAGTGATTAGCCATTGATTAAAGCTAAATTCACATCGCTGGAGTCAACTAAATATGTTTACTTTTTTCGGGACACCCAGTACAGCAACGCATAACTGTCAGATGAAGTTATGTAACAAACAAGTAAGCAGATATGGGGTCAACGGATGGATGTTAAATTGAATAAGAACGTCTCTTCAATCTACCCATTTCTCAAGGGTTTAGCCAAAGGAAAGTGCAAGGGCGGGTGCCGCATCCCCAACCCGAACTTTAGGCTGTCGGTAAAGTTTTCGGCAAAATTGGCCATGTTGTATCATGCACACTTGCGATTTTGTTTTTAGTCGCCAGTGACAAAAATAAAGATCTACCATCATCAATGGCAACAAAAATCTCTTGTTCTTTCTCCCCATCAAACTAGAGATTTTCGCTGCCAGCGATATAAGTGGCATTGGCTGACGACAAAAATCACCAGTGTGCGCATAGTCTATGGTGTGCGCTAGGCTTTACTATAAAGGATCAGACCTTGCGGACGCCCATTTTCGTTTGACGGTCTTTGAAGGTATTGTGGCACAGTGGTGCAACCCCTTGATTTCTCAGCAAGAATAGTTGTGATCTCCATCAGCACCAGATAAGCATCATAATAATGGGTCCCGGACTTGATTGGGGTCTACCTACTTCTTCTATTCCAGCTTCGCTTGTAGCCTTAGTTTTTTTCAGAGAAGTTTCTCTTCCACTAGAGTCTGCGCATCAATAAACTTGCCCCAAGTCTATCTCTTCAGTCCGTCTAATCGTTCCTTTTTCGGTAAAATGTTGGAATGGCGGGTCTAAGGGAATGGTAAGACAGACTGGAGAGATAAACTTGGGGCAAGTCTAGCGCATCAATTGCACAAGGCAAGTCTGCTGATATCAGCATGGGCATACTTGCATCATAAATAAAGCTAGTCAAAGAAAGCCTGTATGGGTGTTTCCTTTGTTCTGTTTATAATCATATTCATTAGCCACTCCATTGAATTTAATTGCTGCCGAAGGCAGCCTAATTATTCTGCTTCAATCAGCGGGCGAAATTAGCCTGCCTGCCTGCCGTCTGCCTGCCTGCCGTCTGTCTGCCGTTTGGCTATGAAGACGGACCAGCTCACGGCTGCGGTTCGCCGGCTCGCGGCTTGTGAGCATTTATCCAA
The DNA here is from genome assembly GCA_004194395.1 of Aurelia aurita complex sp. Pacific. Classification (NCBI taxonomy): domain Eukaryota; kingdom Metazoa; phylum Cnidaria; class Scyphozoa; order Semaeostomeae; family Ulmaridae; genus Aurelia; species Aurelia aurita complex sp. Pacific. Next base: position 555,487 of record REGL01000062.1, read on the forward strand.
CAAACAACAAAAAAGTTCTCCAACAAAAGATAATGAGTTCTTCTTACCTACTTAACTACCTAACTACGTCAATGTACGACAAAGGTTTATTTCTGACAATGCAGAACTCAATATTACGGACCACGGAACCATGGACTATAGAACTACGGAACCAAGAGCCTTGGACTCAGGAACTAAAAAGCGGCGGAGGAGAGTAACTCAATATTCTAAATCATTTACTTTTGAACCATTACCCAACTGTAAATTCAAACATAATACACGTTTCCTTATCGATAATCATTCAATTAATTTCTATAAAATTGACCTCGCTACAACAGTCGCATTTGGTACAAATACTAATCGGCAGCACTCGCTGACTGTTGTTATATCTAGTTCAAAGAAATAATGCTGCCCTAAGTCAAATAATCGCTGGTTCATGTTAGAGTTAATATAACGAAGTAAGACATACCAAGAGGGGCTTTCTTGGCATCATATTTCATCTCTAAAACAGCTTTTTCCATTTCCTGCACATTGCATATAAGTTGAATTAAGGCCTAAAATAAAAGGTCATCTAAATTGAGAATTTTGAACTGACATATTACAATTGTCCTTCTCGTTGCTATTGAACTGAACGATAAATGCATGCACACACAACATGGACAGATTTGTAAGACAATAGCATGAGTTGCTTTTGATTGACACCGTAATTCAAAGCGATTAGCGATCACAGACAAAGGAAATTCTCTCAACCAGTAATTCAAAACAAACAAAGCCGCAGAAGTCTCTCTGAAACCTAAGTAGCTAGCGCACTCGTTGTGCATTCCAGAAATTGTTTTTAAGAGCAAACATGAGGATATATCGAAAGAAGAAGGATCTATCTACACATCTATCTCGGGCATTTTATTTCTTTGGTTCAGAAGCTGAGCAGTAAGTGTTTTCAAGGGTGTTAGGACATGGATATTTTAATTACGTATTTATTTACCTTGTTTTGATCTTCGTCTTGTTTTCTTGTCTTGTTTTCTCCTCTGTTCTGTTTCCTCTTGCTGATGTAAATGCCTCGTGTTACTTGAATATATCTTCCTTGTATTCCTGTGTCTTAGCGCGCCTTCGTAGAAGAAAGGTTTTTAAACCGCAATGTCATATTAAATACTTATGGGAGAGCCATCACCGCAAATTCTCATAAAGCCTTTTCGTCCAATGCGCGACACTTTTTGATGACGTCTGCCCGGGCACACGTCATCAGTCATGTGATAGGTTTTGGCTTTCGAGCTTGGATTTCAGGAGGTTTCAACTGGAGGGTTTCAGTGTGCGGGAAATTTTGAATTGTATCCAACGCATGATAGGAGCCACAGGTGTGCTTTGAGGTTTCGGCAATGATGATCAGGTAACGACAAATATGGAGAATTTGACCAAATATGAGTTTGATAGCATGCAAGCTGCGAGAGCAAGATCATTCACGATCAAATAGCCAAACTACGAAGTGGTATGGNACACTTTTTGATGACGTCTGCCCGGGCACACGTCATCAGTCATGTGATAGGTTTTGGCTTTCGAGCTTGGATTTCAGGAGGTTTCAACTGGAGGGTTTCAGTGTGCGGGAAATTTTGAATTGTATCCAACGCATGATAGGAGCCACAGGTGTGCTTTGAGGTTTCGGCAATGATGATCAGGTAACGACAAATATGGAGAATTTGACCAAATATGAGTTTGATAGCATGCAAGCTGCGAGAGCAAGATCATTCACGATCAAATAGCCAAACTACGAAGTGGTATGGTCTAGCTGGTTTGATACTTTGAGTTCAAGGAAACGAGAGCATTTGTCTTGTCTCCCGTCGAAGTGTGAAAATCGAGACCAGGCTCAGGCAGAAAATGCAAGTTGCGCTCTTTTATGATATCACGGCAAAGACCAAAATAAGATGAGCAGAGTATGAGCAGCGTTACGTTTATTTTTATTAGAAACTGCGCTTTTGACCCAGTGCTGAAAGCTTCCTATAATCAGATTTTGAAGCCTGAGAGACAGAGTTTCTTCCAATCTTTCTTGTCTGTTTTCTTGTGTCCTTCCAGAATATTTCCTAGCGCACATTTATTTCTCCATAAGAAAATCTTATGAGAAAGTCAACTCTGGGATCCTTGATATAAAATAGAAAATTCGAGAAGGAATGTAAGAATTAGTTCAAGAAATCTGAAAGACACATCTGCTCTGTATTGTAATTTGTTACTCAGCACTTGAGTATTGTATAAACAGAGGCGTGGTTTCAAGTCAAAGTAGCCACTTTGTTTTTACTTGTTAGCACAGCTGTGGTTTTGCAAGATGCAGCCCCCTGAAATGTTATGAGTTGAAGTGGCCTTTTCACCTCCGCTCAAGCAACATTGCGAAGCCAAAATGTGTTGCGCATTCGACGATGGAAAACAATGGAAATTTGCGGTGATGGCTCTCCCATAAGTATTTAATATG
>REGL01000063.1:56564-70277 GCA_004194395.1 Aurelia aurita complex sp. Pacific
CTATTGGTTTATTCACTTCCACGGGTGCTCAAACTCGGATGATTTACAGGCCATGGGTGCTCTGTTGCGCTGGCTATAGAGAAGACAATCGATTCCGAGTCCGCAAAGTGTAGGAAAGTCAACCAGGGGGAGTTAAGACAGAAGAGTTTTGAGTTGTAATATCGACAGTGTGGAGGAGGCGAGACGGGGGCTTGATAAAGCAGTGATAAATAACGTCGAGGAATGAAGAAATGCGGAGCTTCGGACAGCTCGCGAGCTTTCATTTTGTAGCAGAAAAATGTATGCATATTATTTTTGCAAATAATTAGATTGAAAGAGAAAAATGTTCAGTTAAAAAATCTGACAGGTGCTTGAGCACCCTTCGCGCCCCTCTAGATCCGCCACTGGAATATATCAATGCCTACCAGAACATCGTTATAATCCGTTGACCAATATGTCCATCCTTGCTTTTTTATAGGCTTAGCTTGACCAGTCTTGCTTTCAATTGTTTGATTGTTCAGCTGACACAAGTTGCTCTTGTCTTCATTTGTGTTAATCGACTTGCAGTCCCAATTCATCACACATGCGGATTGACATGATTGAAGATCCATGTTGGAAAACGTCTCGAGCGTGGATCCCTGTAGGAGTGTATTACTCTGCATTATCGTGAAATTGGCAAACCTCTTGCAAGGTAAACGAAGGATTTTGGCATGGTTGCTGAAGAAGAGTGCCTTCAGCAAAAACCTAAAACACAAGGAGAACGTTTAACGATGTTACAACAGACGAGATACAGTTAGACTAGGCTCACTACACAAGGACCCTCAACTTACGCTCATCTAATTTAAGTGAATTGATGTTGTTGTTGTCGCTCCAATTGAGTACTAAGTTGAGCTCCATTCATCTAAGTACTGATAGCTTATTTTGCAGTGTAGCACTTCAGGAAAACCACTTCTTGCGGCATTTTAGGGTCGGTGGTTTTGAGAAAAATGCAGGCGATTTAGGCCATGTCCGTTTCTGGAAGCAAATGTCCATGAGTTGTAGTTATAGCGTCCATCAGTCTATCAATAGCTATAACCTACGAACATATATATAATCAGTCTACAGTTAGACCTCGTTTACACTGTACCGGTACAACTTTCGATCCGGTACAACTTTCGATCCGTAGCAAAAGCGTACGGATCACGGATCAGCCTCCCGTTTGCGTTGCTAATGCAAATCAGTGGCGGATTTAGGAGGCAAGCTGGGGCAATCCCCCCCCTTCGTGATGAAAACTCAGCTTAGCGCCCCTTTATGGCGAGCAAAGCGCCCCTCATCCTGACTATAACGCACAATTTCTTAACGGTTTCGAGTTAAACATGGGGGAAACATATATATCAAGGCGTTGTTTAGCAGTAAATCAAAGCATTTCCTTTAAAAAGCGTCCAAAAAGGTTCACTTTCCAACATATTTTTGGTGCCCTCTTTGCAAGTTGCCCCCCTTTCAACTTCAGGCTGGGTTCGCCCCTGCTGCTAATCGGTAACACTTTTCCCCTTCAATCTATAGAATTATTTTGTTCCGGAGCAATATAAATGCTCTTGAGATGTGACAACTTTGTAGCGGATCACAACTTTCCCGGTACAGTGTAAACGTGTATTAATCTTTGAAATGAACTCAACTCAACACAACTGAACTGAAATCAACTCAACTCAACTCAATTCAACTCAACTGAAATCAACTGAAATCAACTCAACTCAACTCAAGTGAATCTTGATGTACCAACATTAAACTTCCATTACACGCCCAAATGAAAACTATTTCTGCTCTACAAGCTTATGATTAGCATAATTTGATTACAATTTTGTTCTCTTCTATCTCTAGTTTTCTACCAGACTTGCAAGCAAAAACTTACAAGTAGGCCTACTTGTTGCTTCAAAACTACTGACAACTCTGAAATAAATTGGGCGATAAAATCAGAAAAAAAATTCAATTCTAACTAAACCAGCATCTCTCCACTTTAGTTAACTTTTGCAACGTCTGCGATTAATTTTACTTTTGAACAAGATAGCTGAAATTTCGTTGTTTACAACTGCAAATGTATCCATTTTTAAGCCTTTGTGAACATTATACAAAGGCTAAATAGTTTCAGAATTCTTACAAAGATATGAAGATTGCTCTCAAAATCAAAACCATCATGAGAATGTTGTTCTTCTTTCAGAAAAAAGGTATCATGTGACGTTTCATACTTTTGGTGGTGATTGCCGATGAAAAAATGTCAGGATGCTCCATGGCTCTTTTGCTTTCCAAATCAAATAAAAAAGAAGGAATGAGGAAAATTGAAATACTGTAGAAAATTAAGGATTGCAATTGAATTCAAATTCAAAATCACAAGCTTTTAAATCTACTTACAGAAAAAAGGTAGTAAGAAGCATACTTCCTTTAACGTTTGTCGTGTCCCAATGTGCTGTTGTTGAACTTTGTCGAACCTCGTCACGAAAAGTCTGCTCTCGGCTCACCTTTTCTTGAAAGTTATTGCATGAACGCATATTGATTTTGTAAGTAGCAATTGTAATGTTTGAGTCTTTTGAAGATAAATCTATAGCTTACCGACAAAGACCCTGAATGAATCTCACCTTGACAATCTGTATGTGTTACATGTCTAGAGATTATGTGTTGCGTGTTTCATTCCGATTTCTTGAACTTGTTTCAAATATCAAGTTGTTTGCTACCAGTGCTAAAGCTATCACCGTCATCATTTTTATTTATATAACAATGCTAGGAAACTACATAATGCTATCTTACACGCCCTAGAAAGAGAAAAGCTTTTCTAGTCTAGCTACGGTGCTTACAAGGTCCTGTTTTCTGTTTATATGGAGGATTTCCAGCCCTCTTTGCTGAGATCACACTTTTATACAGTGTGTTTCAGAAACACGCAACCCAAATACAATCTTAAATTCTAAATACAGGGTGTCCCAAAAAAATTGTACCCCGTTTGCGAGAAAATTGCGACAAAACGGCAAGAGATTCTCGCCAAAGCTTTGGATGATGGTGTTTTTCAGATATTCAATTAAAGTTTGCTACCATTCCCGTAAAAATCCGTTGAAAATGATGGAGCCATGACATTTAGGAGACGCTGGTTTCAGTCATCAAGCCAATTTGGTCTTCTGAAGGTCATAGCTCCATCATTTTTCAACGGATTTTTACGGGGATGGCAGCAAACTTTATTTGATCATCTGAAGAGCAACATCATCTAAAAATTTGGCCAGAATCTTTTGCCATTTTGTCGCAATCTTCAGGCAAACGGGGCACAATTTTTTTGGGACACCCTGTAGATGATAAGATTTTAGTCGATGAAATATATACCGTCTAAAAGTGCAATCTTCTTCCTACTTCTAATGATATGCAGTTTGTAAACATCAATGGAATTGGTCATAATTTAAACTATGGTCGATTTCAAATGCAGTATGCCGTACTCGATGCATCGAACCTATAGATTTTCCTTCCCTAACTGCTGCTAGGCTGCGCTTTCTTCTTTACGTCGCTACAAAGGAGAGAGTTTGAAAATTTGCCAGTTGCTCGAGCTCGTGGGCCAAAATTTAGGAAACAGAACCAAAAAAGAAACGGTCAAAGAAAACAACGCTTTATGCAAAGTTTACTGATCTTTTTCACTCAAATTGATCAACAGAGATACAGGTTAGAGAACTGGGCAACTAATAGAAAAGAAATTATCTTTTTATTGTCTTCCCTTCCCAAAAAATATGTGCATCATCGCCCATGTTGCACAGTGGCTGTTGGTAAATGTCTATAGATTTACGATGAGAACACTTTTCTGTGCTACACAACTACAACAACAATTAACAACTGCTGTTTAACAAAGATACCATGAATACTTAGATACCTTACATATTTACCAATGTTTAAATAAAGAATGAAAAAAAAATCATGCATGAAGTGTTTTAAAAGTCAAGGCAATCACTGGTCTGCCTTATGAAAGCACTGCTAAGAATCCCAAGCAAGCTATCTTTCAAGCATCAGTTAGGGGCACATGGAGTGGCGTCTTATGATCATGAGACAGCAAGTTCAATGAAAACATTTCAACGTTGAATTGGATTTGTTTTGGAAATTATGATTTGTCATTCATTGATAAAACGAACAGGACGAGTTGGGGTTCTTAAACAGTACAGTTATGAGTGGTAGTTTGAGCGAACGAGAAAATTCAGATGAAGAATGTCTCTGGAGCGAAAAAAACGAATCATCAGGTGATAAGTCATACTACCGGGTGTCCCAAAAAAGTGTATACGGATTTGGTTGACTCCAGCGCTGTGAATTTAGCTTCCATCAATGTCTAATCACTCTAAAAATCTTCCTCTATAGTCAATTTGAACATAGATACCTCGTTTGTTGATATTGGTACTTTGAGAGCAGACATGTTAATCTTGAAAGCTCAAATTTGCCTCTTCCTGCAAACCAGAGATTTAGCCTTTTGGCCTAAGCAATTTCTTAAGGCACAGCGTATAAATCAACAATAGCCTTGATAAAATTTGAACACTATTAGATCTTATGCTATTCTGTTTTCCAGTTGTCACCCCCCCCCCAGTCACCCATTGGGAAATGTTTTAATTTTTCAATAATTTCAGTTCTTAATTTCGATATGCTTTAGGAATTTGCTTAGGCCAAGAGGCCAAAGCTCTAGTTTGCAATTTGAGCTTTCAAGATTGATATTTCTGCTCTCAAAGCACCAATGCCTAAAAACGAGGTATCTATGTTCAAGTTAGCTATCGAGGAACATTTTGAGAGTAACTAGCGATTGATTAAAGCTAAATTCACATCGATGGAGTCAACCAAATCTGTATACATTTTTCTGGGACACCCGGTACAAACTTGCCCAGCAGAGTCTAGGCTCATTATCTATGTCGTTTCTCTTTCGCTCATTGAACTAAATTGATGTTGTTGTTGTCACTTCAGTTCAATGAAGAACTTCCGTTGCTGCTGTGGCTTCGGTCGCAGTTATTGTCGCTTGTAGTTGTAGCAACATATCAGTTCAGGGAAGCAAAACTACACGAAAATTATGAATTCAAGTAGAGTCAGGGCTGACAATTCACTCTCGAGACGACACTGGCAAAACCAACATCAGATCTTACTGTCAAATCCTGAAAAAATGAGTCCGTAATTAATTATAAAGAAGGAAATGGAATATTTAACCAGCTGACCAAGCTGCTCATACATCAACAGGTTACAATGACACCCAGTCATTCTCAATGAATACTCTTTCAACAACTTTATATTTTTTCTGCCTTCATCAATTTCTTTACAAGTCACGTGTCTCTATAAACTTTGTAGAAAGTTTTGATAGATTAAACAAGACATGATGCAAATAATCAGCTCGTCAAACCATTGCAAAGAAGAGACATTTTATGTCTTCAAACAAGGCATGAATAAATCATTCATTGCTGCTTTACTTACTTACCCTGGGTACCAGACTATCACTTAAAGGACAATTGGTATGATTAATGCTTAGAAAACTAACTTACCAATTGCTGCCGCGAATTCTTTGTTTTAGTTTTACTTTTTGAGGTTCGTAACAGCTGTAAATTCAATAAAATTTCCGTTATCTCATGCCAAATTTGCTGTATCACCATTTTCTTGCATGAACACGCGATAAAGAGGCTGGCAACGATTAAGAGGCGAGAAAACAATAAGACAGCCTCGTATTTCTTGAAAATGACGTAAGAAGACATAGATTCTTTGCGCTTTCATGATGCCACTTCGCTCAGGTCGCTTATTTGAATACCCAATTGCGTAGGGAAAAGACGAAAAATGATGGGAAAAAGTACAGTATAATCTTGAAATTTATCATCAACATTTACCATACCAACCCCGGATTTGTCCTTTAATAATCAATTTACGGTACTTGATGAGTTGCTTTTTCGACAGTGACGAATGAAGGTGACCAGATCGAAATACTGTTTCACAAATGCAATATTTGGTGAATATCAATGCATTCAAGAAGTAGGAAAATTGATGCAACATTGAGTTGACACGAATTCTCAAAATTTGCACTAGTTTAAGGCCCCATTCACATTGCTCCGTTTTTGTTAGTATCCGTTTTTGTGGCATCCAAGCTACACCCGTTCACATTACTCCGTTTTTGTACAAAAACGGAGGGAAAACATCCGTTTTTGTCCGTTCACATTGATCCACCTGATAACAAATATGGAGAGAAAAGCCTCCGTATTTTGTGCGTTCACATTGCTCCGTTTTTGTGAAACTCATGGTTATGAATATTGGAGCGTTTTCAAAAACCTCCGTTTTTGTGCGTTCACACTGAACAAGTGCGTTTTCAAAAACCTCCGTTTTGTGAATATCCACTTTTGATAGCGTTCTCGAAAAGCTCCGTTTTTGTGTGGATCAGTGTGAACGCTTTCACAAAAACGGAGGTTTTTCTCTCCATTTTTGTACAAAAAATGGAGCAGTGTGAACGAGGCCTAAGTCCCAGGTACAATATACCCCCCCCCCCCCGGGTAATATGGTGGTAAGTAGAAATCTGTAGCTTTTCTGGTTCACGATTGAGCAATTTGAGGAGGTCATAACTGAAAATAATCCTGAAAATAATCATGATATCAAAGATTGCTAATAAACAAGTTTAGTAAAGCACCTGAAGTTCCTTTCAAGCCATTAAATCTAATGAAAGATGCATTAAATAATCGTATATTGTTTTTCGAAGAAGATGCCAATGCTGTTTGCAAGATGAAAAATCATGAGCTATCTGGGAACAACTCATAATTCCTCTTTCCTTCTAGACATCTAGGGCACGCCCTGCGCAAGCCCCCGTCTATCTATTCTTACCTCATCACATGCAGCACATCTAATGCCCAGAATTTCGCCATAATGTCTTCCACAAAAGATATTCCCATCGTGAAAGAAATAGATCAAATCTACAAGAAGCTCCTGACAAGTGTGGCACACAAAGCATTCTGGGTGCCAACATTTCTCTGGACCGGCAAGCTTTGCGAAGATCACGATTCCACCACTTTCAAAATCCTTGTCACAAGAGCTACAATTCTGAAATTTAAATAAAGTTAATTAGAAAAGAGCCATTGCAACCCATGGTCCTTTGCAGGAAGGTGGCAATTTCAGTCTGTCTGGAAATCAAATTTAGCTTGAGCAGAAACTATGGATCCACACTGCAGTACCGGGTGTCCCAAAAAATATATATACCTATTTGGTTGACTAGCAATGTGAATTTAGCTTCAATCAATGTCTAATCACTCTAAACATGCTCCTCGATAGTTAACTTGAACATAGGTAACTCGTTGGTGGTATTGATGCTTTGATAGCAGACATGTTAATCTTGAAAGCTTAAGATTTGCCTCTTCTTGCAAACCAGAGCGTTAGCTTTTTTGGCCGAAGCATAAATCAACGATAGCCTTGATGAAATTTGAGCAATATTAGATCTTGTGTTATTCTGTTTTCCAGAAGTCACCCCCATTCACCCATTGGGCAGTTTCTCGATTTTTCACTAATTTCAGTTCTTAATTTCGATGTGCTTCAGGAACTTGCTTAGGCCAAAAAGTCTAAGCTCTGGTTTGCAGGTTGACGCAAATTTGAGTTTTCAAGACTGACACTTCTGCTCTCAAAGCACCAATGCCAACAAACGAGATATCTATGTTCAAGTTAACTATCTAAGATCATTTTGAGTGATTACTCATTGATTGAAGCTAAATTCACATCGCTGGAGGCAACCAAATCTGTGTGATATTTTTGGACATCTGGTAGTTGAACCAATAGAAAGTTTGACTTTGGTTGATTTTTCTTGCAATTGAATTACTGCGATGTGAATCCATGTTTTCTCCTTTGGCCAAATTTGATTTTTTTCGATAATCTGAAATTGCAACGTTGCCACAAAGGACCCATGGCTCTTTAACAATGGACAGCCAAAGCAACAATGCTGTGTATGTGTGTTTCTTTTGTTGTATTCATGAAGCCTATTTACCACTGCACACTCCCTTCAAGACATGTGAAAAAACTGTACAATTAATGCACTTGACAGAATTCACGTCAAACTCTAAAGATTGGTAGTCTTGTATTGTAAGGAAATAAACTCAGTACGCACTTTTTTTTACTGTAACACCCTTTTGAGTGCCAGTCTCTGGTAAAGTGCTTCAATTTTAATTCAGTTCAATGGAAAGGTGAGGCAGCAAGCCTAATTTTCATGCCAATGCAAGAAGATTTTCGGTTTAATGACGTTGGGCAACAGTTATTTTCTTGAACTGGTGCCAGTACGAAAACAGATGAATTCCAGGCATCTGAAGAGGCTCGAATGCCTACTATCTCAAACAAATGTTCTTTTTCCATAGCCTGCGTGCAGCCTCAACTACGCAGGCTACATTTTCCCTCATTGGATTTGAATAGGAAAACTGTCCGCTAGCTTGAACATATGCTACCTCGGCCAGACTCTGATTTCCGCAAAAAGTTCGAGGTAGTGGATAACAACTGTAAAAGCGTATACAGAACGTAAACATCCTCAAGTTTGAATTGAGCTCGATCCTTTTTTGCTGCTCTTCTCCCTTCCTACTTATCACAGACGTGGACGTAGACCAATTCGAAATCGCTCCGTGATGAGGTAGAGCTCGGAAATTGTCTGTCTGAATTATTCTGGCCTTAAAGTCAGAGGATTAATCCCCTGCGCTAGAATGACTACCTCTGTCCTTGCTTTTTAGTTTCGTTTATTCAAATGAATGACGACACAGAATCTTCAACAAGTACACGACGGAGAAGGAGTACCTATTTTGGCACTGGCAGGTTTTTCCCCCTACTTCCTCAACGCCGCACTAATTAGAAGCATTCTAGTGACGATAAACTTGAAATAGTTTCCAAATAGCCCAAGCTCTTTTTGCCTTCGAGTAGAGAAAGCGGCTTACCAATTTCTGATCGACGATTTTTCAAACAGTTTGATTATGGGTCGTTTTTGTAGTGATTGTCAGTTCATCAAGGAAACTATAATGATTGTAATAAATCTAGGATTGCGTCAAACAACTTGATAAAATACTGCGAATCTTAGTCAACAGGTGGAAAGATCATTGTAGAAGTTAAAGGGGGTGGATTAGAAATACGTAAAAAAATCCACGGTTTATGCATCAAATATCGCATTTTGAAAGGAGAAATTCCTTTGTAATTAGCTAATTTCAAAAGGAAAGATCCTTATTTAGATACAGGCTGATCTTTGGGTGAAAGATCAACAAAAATACTTGTTGGAAATCCATTTATATCACAGCAATCCCAAAACATATGGAGATCTAATTTAGATCAGAAGAAAGAGCAAAGGTGAATCTCCAAGATGATACATTTATTTTGAATTTTCATTGAATAGTCACGATAAATTAGCTCATCAGAAAACAGCCAAATCAAAAATTTCCCCGACAGTTTCTTATCCAGCCCCTTTAAGCAACATCATTGTAAAGCATACCCCTGGTGCAGCAACGACTTCATCTTGTTCTTTCATTGCTCCTTGGCCAGATGCCTCTTCATCTCTTTTCCTCTTAAAATTCATCATCTTCTCTACTTCTTGATCAGTCATATCTTCTGTTGAAGCTTCATCAAAGTCATGTGCTGGTAGCTGCTGCATCATTTGCTTTTGTTGATAATGAGAGCCTTCTTCACTTGTTCGTGATTTTTCTTTTGGAATTGAGGCAAGGTATTTTGAGACCTACAGATTTGCAACGGTAGCGTTATTCTCATGTCATTCTAAACGCCCAGGACTGCAAAAGTACACTTCATATGACTGTGGTGTTAATAACTATATGCAATTACCTTCATTTGAAATAANATACCAAAATGGTGAAAATCGATACCGTTCCTTATACCAAAAGCGCGAAAAACGATACCCTTCCCGATGGCACATACCGAAAATATGTGAAGTACCCCCCCCCCCCCCGGGTAATATGGTGGTAAGTAGAAATCTGTAGCTTTTCTGGTTCACGATTGAGCAATTTGAGGAGGTCATAACTGAAAATAATCCTGAAAATAATCATGATATCAAAGATTGCTAATAAACAAGTTTAGTAAAGCACCTGAAGTTCCTTTCAAGCCATTAAATCTAATGAAAGATGCATCAAATAATCGTATAATGCTTTCCAAAGAAGATGCCAATGCTGCCTGCAAGATGAACAATCATGAGCTATCTAGGAACAACTCATAATTCCTCTTTCCTTCCAGACATCTAGGGCACGCCCTGCACAAGCCCCCGTCTATCTATTCTTACCTCATCACATGCAGCACATCTAATGCCCAGAATTTCGCCATAATGTCTTCCACAAAAGATATTCCCATCGTGAAAGAAATAGATCAAATCTACAAGAAGCTCTTGACAAGTGTGGCACACAAAGCATTCTGGGTGCCAACATTTCTCTGGACCGGCAAGCTTTGCGAAGATCACGATTCCACCACTTTCAAAATCCTTGTCACAAGAGCTACAATTCTGAAATTTAAATGAAGATAATTTGAAAAGAGCCATTGCAACCCAGGGTCATTTGTAGGAAGGTGGCAATTTCAGGACTGTCTGGAAATCAAATTTGGCTTGAGCAGAAACTATGGATCCACGCTACAGTACCGGGTGTCCCAAAAAATATGTACCAATTTGGTTGACTAGCAATGTGAATTTAGCTTCAATCAATGTCTAATCCCTCTAAACATGCTCCTCGATAGTTAACTTGAACATCGGTACCTCGTTTGTCGAATCAATGTCTAATCACTCTAAACATGTTCCTCGATAGTTAACTTGAACATCAGTACCTCGTTTGTTGGTATTGGTGCTTTGAGAGCAGACATGTTAATCTTGAAAGCTAAAATTTGCCTCTTCCTGCAAACCAGAGCGTTAGCTTTTTTGGCCGAAGTATAAATCAACGATAGCCTTGATGAAATTTGAGCAATATTAGATCTTGTGTTATTCTGTTTTCCAGAAGTCACCCCCAGTCACCCATTGGGCAGTTTCTCGATATTTCATTATTCCAGTTCTTAATTGTAGTGATTGTCAGTTCATCAAGGAAACTATAATTATTGTAATAAATCTAGGACTGCGCCAAACACCTTGATACAACACTGTGAATCTTAGTCAACAGGTGGAAAGATCATTGTAGAAGTTAAGCGAAAATTGTTGTAAAGCATACCCCTGGTGCAGCAACAACTTCATCTTGTTCTTTCATTGCTCCTTGACCAGATGCCTCTTCATCTCTTTTCCTCTTAAAATTCATCATCTTCTCTACTTCTTGATCAGTCATATCTTCTGTTGAAGCTTCATCAAAGTCATGTGCTGGTAGCTGCTGCATCATTTGCTTTTGTTGATAATGAGAGCCTTCTTCACTTGTTCGTGATTTTTCTTTTGGAATTGAGGCAAGGTATTTTGAGACCTACAGATTTGCAACGGTAGCGTTATTCTCATGTCATTCTAAACGCCCAGGACTGCAAAAGTACACTTCATATGACTGCGGTGTTAATAACTATATGCAATTACCTTCATTTGAAATAAATAAACTACGATCAGGTGGGCCAAAATAAACTATCCACTTTCAGCAGGCCACGATGAATCGTAAACTGGACCGACTTTGTATATTTGTGACATAAGCTCAACAAAGAACCCGAATTAGATTCTAAGACTTTTTTCAAATGTTTTGCTTTCAGTTCTGAGGGCTAGAAGCGAGTTTCTTAAAATTGTCATTTTCGAAAACACTGAAAACGATCAAGAAACGTCAATCAAGTTTTCTAAAAACTCGGCATGAATGGGCAAAGAGAAAACGTTTTCGTCGTTTTCGTGATGATTGGGGGGTTTAGAAATCGATCAGTGGNGAAACTATAATTATTGTAATAAATCTAGGACTGCGCCAAACACCTTGATACAACACTGTGAATCTTAGTCAACAGGTGGAAAGATCATTGTAGAAGTTAAGCGAAAATTGTTGTAAAGCATACCCCTGGTGCAGCAACAACTTCATCTTGTTCTTTCATTGCTCCTTGACCAGATGCCTCTTCATCTCTTTTCCTCTTAAAATTCATCATCTTCTCTACTTCTTGATCAGTCATATCTTCTGTTGAAGCTTCATCAAAGTCATGTGCTGGTAGCTGCTGCATCATTTGCTTTTGTTGATAATGAGAGCCTTCTTCACTTGTTCGTGATTTTTCTTTTGGAATTGAGGCAAGGTATTTTGAGACCTACAGATTTGCAACGGTAGCGTTATTCTCATGTCATTCTAAACGCCCAGGACTGCAAAAGTACACTTCATATGACTGTGGTGTTAATAACTATATGCAATTATACCTTCATTTGAAATAAATAAACCACGACCGGGTGAGCCAAAATAAACTAGCCACTTCCAGCAGGCCACGATGAATCGTACACTGGACCGATTTTGAATATTTGTGACATAATCTTAACAAAGAACCTGAATTAGATTCTAAGACTTTTTTCAAATTTTTTGCTTTCTGTTCTTAGGGCTAGAAGTGAGTTTCTTGAAATTGTCATTTTCGAAGACACTGAAAACGATCAAGAAACATCGATCAAGTTTTCTAAAGACTCGGCATGACATGAATGGGCAAAGAGAAAACGTTTTCGTGCTGATTTGGGGGTTTAGAAATCGATCAGTGGAATTTGCTGCACGAGCGGTAGTTCAACGATTTGGTCATGACTTGGCCCGTTTGTTGCGAAATTCTGTAGTAGGTGAAAAACATGCCATCCCAAGCCGTACCCCATATCACAAATTCAACAACACTTTATGCTTGCTTAACGTCATGACGCTTCCCTGTTTGTCCCTTTAACCATCTTGATACAGAAACACAACCAGCATCAATGTATGTATTTAATGAAACTGCGGAAGGAAAGCAATTTCTTTGTATCCTTTAAAGCAATGTTACACTTCTCCAAACAGAGAACCAACGCTCGTGCATCAGATTACAATAAATCGATTTCTGAATCCCAAATTACTTTACGAAAAGGTTTCCTTTTTGTCCATTCATGTCGATAGAAAAGTTGATCGAGGTTTTTGGATCATTCTCACTGTTTCGAAAACGAAAATGTTAAGAAACTCGCTGATAACCTTAAAAACGGAAAACAAAAAAATTTGCAAAAGATCATGTTTAAGTCATAAATCTTCAAAATTGGTGTGGTGTACGATCTATCGTGGCCTGCATGGGCTGCCAAAAATGGATAGTTTATTTTGGTGCACCCGGTATATATATCGTGCAAGGTTTTTAAAATCTATCATGACAAAATGCTAACCTTTCCTGTCGAATCTAAAGGCTGATTTCCAGTCCATGGAATTTTCCAAGCGGGTGGAAATTCTTTTGTTTTCTGAGAGAAACTGTAGCTCCGAAATTGAATAAAAAGTTACGGCCGAGCAACCTTTTATTGTCCAAAATTCCGTCCGCTCGGAAAATTCCACTGACTGGAAATTATGTTGAATATGTTTATGTTTGTTAAGTGTTTCTGTTGTTGTTGTTGCTGTTAGAATTTGGACTTTGGACTCTGAAGAACGATATGACAATTTGACTTTTGAACTTTGACTTTTTTGAGTAACTTTGTGTGTTTTGTGTACCCTTGGGACTCGTAGCTATAAGAGCGTTAGGCATGCATCTTGGGGCAGCACAATTCAGATCAGATCATCAGAGCTCCAAGTCAAAGAAGAAGACGAAGAGAAGCTGCTCATGGCCGACCTATCAAAGTTTTGTTAGGCCCATAGGCCCCACCCACCCATACATACATACTGCAAC
>REGL01000063.1:71354-98178 GCA_004194395.1 Aurelia aurita complex sp. Pacific
CTGACCCGGTTCCATAAGCATTTTCTGAACAAGAACCAATTCCAGAAGCGCTTTCGGATCGTCCAGAGCTCGATGTTGTGTCCGAGAAACTTTCATTAGCTCCAGATGTCTGTATGACAGTTTTTGGGGGACAGGCGACTTGTGCACTGACTTCATTGTTGTTCAAGGAAACACTGACCTGAATCTCCTTATCAGGAAAATTCGGTTTCCCACCTTCATCCACAATAATCTTCTGTTTAGCAATCTTCAAAGGAATGCTCTTTGTCTGAATTTTGACGTCATGCTCTTCTAACTTACATTTGCAGTTATTGCAGATTTTTCTGTTGAGAATAAGATTATATAAATTAGAATAACTTTTTCACTTTTATGCGTGGAAATCTTCTTCCCAAGCTAAAGGAATCCCAAGGGCACACATGCACATACGGGGAGTTAAATGCGATATTCTTTGGGGTCAGAATATTGCCAAAAGCGATATTTTTGAGTCCCGACAAACTGAAATTATGGCCATGACATTTTTGGCATCAAATAGAGTTATACTGACATTTTTGGGATCTTTAAAGGCAAGTCTGGCCTCAAGTTTCCATCATTTCAGGACATTTTACGATCGTTTACAGTTCCCAAGTATGAAATGAGGCGATATCTTTTGATTGCAATAAAAAATAGTAACCAAAATTATCCTATAATGTTTTCAACATATTAAGAATTTGATTATTATCTTTCTTCACATGATGTAGATTTCAGAAACACAACGACAGGACAGATCAAAAAAGGTCCTTGGAAATTAAAGGTTTCTTTCTTCTTCAAACCATAATCAAATCAGAGGTGGAAAAAAATAGGGGACAATACATAGCCCCAGTGGTCCCAGAAATTTTCAGGTCTCCAGAAAGAAGAAAGGAATAAAGACAGAAAAATGAAAAATGGACAGTAAATTTTACGTCAAAATAGAACAGTTTCTCTCTATTGGCAGCAGTTATTATATAAATTTAGGCTGTTACCCGACCAAGGAATTTCATACGAAAGATACTGTTTATAAGTCTGGAATTGGTTAGCTGAAAAATAAACAAAGTTTGACCAACAAATCCTTTACGATTGTGATTAAAGACTGACAGCCAGTCTTCAAATTCTATCCAATTCATTACATATGGTGACCTGTCAAAGAGCGGATACTCTTTTTGGAGCGATTCTCCAAGAAACTTTTTTCAAGACATGTTTTGGTCCCAGAAATTAAGATATTTTTTCCACGCTTGAGTCACATGTTCAAACGATTGGAATATAACAACACAATACTTCTTTGAAAAGTCGATTTAGTTACATACCAATGTGCCATTTCTAACAGTGAATTTATCACAAAATATTTTGAATCTCTTTTCATGGTGCAACTGCAATCTTATTCGAAAATGCTCACAAAAAGGTGCTTACCTCCAAAAGTGAAGATCAAGTCCCTCGCACTTTGGTCCACATTTTAGGCATGCTGCTCCTGCATTTTTCTCGTGGCCAAGTGATTTTTGCTAGTATAGTGAGAGAAAGCGAGAATAAAGTTAGAAGAGTCAATTTTCAGGAATAAGATAGCAAAATTTTAGACTTACTCCAATCATCCCAATGTTTTCACTCCATTCCATTTTTACAGTATGATGACTGTTGTTGTTGTTGTTGTTGCGATAACTGGGACTTTGTAAAATCGCAAAAGCTATAATTTTCATTGATTGACACTCGAGAGAGGATTTCTGTCTGACTACAACAGTCAGACAGAAATCCTCTCTCGGGTGTCAATCAACGAAAACTTCGATTCAGATAGGTTGTAAAGTGAGATGGTTTGACCAGTCATTAGCTTTTTCAAACTTTAGCGTAGAAAATTTGATGAAGGTCACGCCAGCAGATAGAATATGAAATCTCTTGATTCAGAATATGAAGTCGTTGAAAAAGTTTTATTTCATATTCGTACAAATTTTGAAGAAGAAAAGTCCACTGGACTATTTCATGAAGGTTATCATATTTCTAGAGAAAAGCTGAGAATCTTCGAGACAGGCTGGGTATATCATGTAGGCTATTTATTTGAAGTATACAAAGCAATATATTACAGCTTAAAGAGATTCCTCAAGGCAAAAAAGATTACGACTGAAGTTAGTCGATGTTGCAACTATTTTGGCCCTTTGTTTACAGCCTGTTTTCCACACCATAATGCCTGACAGTCTTTGACGTTCCTGGTCTCCCAACAACGAATCATGTACATCATCATGTGGTAGTCCGTTTGGAAGAGATTTGGCTAAAGTTTGCAATATTTGATTATCCCTAAATAAGGACAAATTGAAACTCTCGTGTAACTTACCCCTATCATTTTCCCTCGCAATGTTGACATAATTGGGTTCGAATTTAAAACTGTATTTTCTTCTGCAGGCGATTCGATCATTTGATCGTCTGGAGAACTCAATCTCTAATCATATCCCATACAATATCAGATTGCTTGGTGTCCTTGGTATGAACTCTATAATAAGTAAGCGCTGACTACCGATCCTTACATCATTTCTCTTTTTGCCCAACTTTACTAATTTCGCTTAGAACTGCTTGCTTTTGAGTCAAAACGTCTCAGACAGAGATTAAGCCTGCTAGATAAATTATATTCCATGAATCTCACAGAAACGTATGGTTTGTCTATTTCCGTGTTTCCTCAGAGTACTCATGATGTGTATTTAACAAGATAAATGGTGTCAAAATAGCCAAAAAAACAAATGTAACACTCACCTCTTCTCTGGACATTTTGATTTATCTTAGTTTTAACCTTCGTCTGAATTCTTCAGATTACAACCAAATTTTCTTGTCTGTTTCATGAATGAAATAACCTCTGTGGTAAAAGAGTTATCTTTCTGGGCCTAGCCTATAACATTTACGCCCATCAGTATGAAACGATCCGTGTCTTGCCCTTGTCTAGGTTTGTTGATAGTTAACTCTGGTTTCCTATTTGAGACAGATGTTAAACAGCTTCGATGACATTTAGCATTCCACGCTACTAAGTTACGATACAGGCTTTGGGAATATATCAAACTTTTTCTTTGACGAAGAGATATTTGAGGAAATCCAGAAACGGGATGGAAAATGACACCTTCATGGTCCACACCTATCTCCGTCGAATTTCCTTCGAAGTAATAAATTTCTCCGTTGGGTCATTCAGCCCTTACTAAAGATTCTGTATGTGAAGGACTGCATTGAGCGAAAAATTTACAACTTTGCGCCCTACCAACTCCCAGCAACGGATCAAAATACTATAAAGCAACACTTGATATTTCTTCCTTGAGCCTCAGCCTCTTGATCTATCGTTTGAAAAAGCTTGCGTAGCCAAATACTTCCTTAAGTCAAAATGCACGATGACATCATTTTATGCAGTTTCTCTGGTCCTGGACTTGCTCCAAGGGGTCCAAGTCGCACTCTTGATCAATTGATCAAGAGCAAGTACTCTGGTCCATTTGAACTATACTGAACTATACTATGGTCTATGTGAACAGATGAAACATCAGGAAAAAATATACAAAGGACGCATGAATTTATACACAGGTGCGATTTTAAATAAGACAGCAACTACTTTATTTGAGTTTAACATGCGTAGCCACGAAACTAACCGCAGCTCCCCCAACAGTGTAAAACTAGTCCTGGTTTTAAAAATTTAGGTTCTCAGGTTTTTGAATATTCCATATGCCAACATTGGTGGCAATTGTGGAAACACCCTGACGTTTAGATGACGTTCCTTTTTTCTTGGGAAAGAGACGCCCAAGAGACGTTTCAAATGACAACTTCAAGCAATTTTTAAATTTCAAATGCATATCTGCTGAAAAGCCACTCGACCCATTGCATAGGTATAGGCCTGTCCTGATAAGTGATGACTGAGGCGTTGGAACAATATTTGCCTGTTTTTCTCATTGATATGCTGATCTTGAAATGCCATAAATGCTGCTGAAAAGTTGGTATTGTAAGTTCTAAATATAGACATGAGTGATATTCCGCCGTTGTATATCTCAAAATTTCCATGGAAATGAGTAATGATGATACGTCATAGGTGCATCTGTCACAACGTTCTTTCAAGAAAGTTAAATTTGCTGATGGAAGAGGAAACAAAAGATGGCATCAGGGAACTTTTACGGTGATCCTTTGCGTTTCAAATAATTTCTATTTATTTGATTGGTTGATTTACCGTGAGAAGCAAAACAACACGGTAAAAAATTTCTGACGCCATTTTTAGCGCAATTGCCAATTATTTGAATAAAAAAATTGGCATTTGAAGTCCTAAATATAGACGTAAGTGATGTACGTTGTCCGTTTCAAAGTTTATAAGGAAGTGACTATTGATGGTGCATGCGTCCATCACAACTGAACATTCAAGAAACTTCGACCTGTCGCTGTCACTGGAAAAGGAAGCAAACTATTAAAGCGAACATCCAATGGTAAATAGGCTTGCCTATAAATAGAACAAAGAAAACAATCAGACGTACCATTACTTCTTTGGTGATCTACTGATTCAGAGGTGGCATCGAATACAAAAGAAAGTGTAACAAATGACTTTCTCATGTCCGTTGTACTTGTTGTTGTTTTCTGCTAAACCAATTCCTCGACCATGCTCGAACGTTTGGGTCTATTTTTCAAACAAACTTTGGAGCATGGTAAAGGACAGAACAGGAAGCAACAACAAATGCGACGCAAGTAGGTAATTATTTTAAAACTTCTTTAATGTTNACTTCTTTAATGTTTCATGCCACTCGTGTATAAATGTACCGTGGAGAAGTATGTATGTTAAATCTCAAGATCTTTAAAAGGAAATCAGTATTGATGACGGATTTGTCAGTCATACCTTTCGAGAAACTCTAACCTGTTACTTAAGTACTCCCAAAAACAAAATAGACAAGTAACACTTTTAGCTGTAAGCCGTTACAATTTGTAACGAGGGGTGGCTAGAGTTTCCAAGGGACAAACCCCCTTTTACTGAGCAAATTTAGCTCCTTTTAGGGCTACCTAGTTTTTGATCATACTGCAAAAAGCACTGATGATTGCTAGATCGATTTCTTTGTGCATGTAAAGCTTCCAGTTTGGTCATAAATGACAGAAAGAAATGCGCACTATCATTGGAAACGTCAATGATGATGAAAAATTTGAAAATGTTGACTCTTAGGCAAGATTGAGTATGTTACTTAAAAACGATAGCTCAAATAAGATTTTTCAACGTGTAATTTCTCCACCTTGTTATATCAAAGCAAACATTTTATCATCTATAAATATTGTTGGGTCCTCCAAAAAAGGTTTGATAATTGAGTTCTGGTGATTTTTAAAGAGGAGTACTATTTTGGGACGCCCGGTGTTTGGGTTCTGCAAAAATATCGACACAATATTAACTGCCAACCTACATTTACTGTTCAATTTTCTTATGAAGAGAACAGGAAAGGAATCAAGAACAAGGGAAACTAAATTTGAATTGATTTTCCATTTTGTGAGAGATAAACTGAAAAAGAATTTCCTTCCTGGAATTTTGATCAGCATCGTTGTGAAAATCCAAACCAGAGATGGAGAAAATTAGAATGCAACATATCATCCCTAAAATTCAGGAAATTTCATATAAAAGTACTAATTTGAAATGTTTCAAAACGTTCCCTCAATGATTCCTACAAAACAACACAGCTTTTTAAATTCACTTATAAAATTAAAAATTCTAACTTGTTAAATTCATTATTGCGATGATTCGAGATGCTTTGTACACTTCGTAGAGCAATATGTTTTCTGGTCTTTAATCAAAAACCCAACATCAACCAAATCTTTGTTACATCCATGACAAAAGAAACATTCTTTATATGCATGCCAATGGAGATTTTCATGTGAGATTCTCTCCTCTCCAACTTGAATTGGCATTCCACATGCGTTGCATTTATTTGCAATTTTAAAATGGTAACATGTCATACAGTGAGGTTGTCCTTTGTGTGATATGTAATTAGCTCCTGCCAAATCTTTGTCACATTTCAAGCAGGCAAAATGCTCTCTGTGCCATTTCTTCCCCTCTGCTTCAGTAAATTTTGCAGCAAAAATTAACTACAACAGAAGATACACCGAAGTTAGAAGAGAACATCGTTATCATAATTCCAAATAGAGACTCGAGACAACAAAAATTTCATGGTTAATGAGATATATTACAGGTTGTAAGTTTGCGGAATTTCATAATAATTTTCTAATCTTAGCTAAGAGAGCCGTTTAGTTTGCGTGCCAACGTAGAAGAGTTTCTTTGCTTTGAGATAAATAATGGATACACTACAGTGGATAATTGGATAATTGGAATGGATACAATTATTGATATTTTTTACTTGCAGCTTTGCTAATATAATCTAATATTTTGTTGCAATTGAATAGCAAACCCTATCTTGCTAATATTCACAAGGGCTTGCGGTGATACTAATGGTAAATATTCTGTTATTTCTCGTTTTTTACTTGCAGATACAGTAACAATTTTATAATATGAAGGTAAACCAAATCTCTTTGTTGTCTGCCTTACGAACAGTGGCTTTGTGATACGAAGACAAACCAAAAACTTTACTTCACTCATGAAAACCTTTTCCCCTAATTTTGAGAAATGAACTGAAAATTGGGCGACATTTTTCTTACAAAAGTGCCTAATCCTAGCTTGTAAATTGATTGAAACAAAATCGTTCCGTTTGAATCCATACTTCTAAAATGGGTTCGCTATCACCTAATTGCTCTCCTTATTGTTATTGTTCGTTACCACGTTATCATCTTATTGAAGCATAACTAAAAGCTGTATATCATATCGTAATATCGTAGGATGTTGCATAGTTATTACTATAAAAAATCAAATTTTGATATTTTTCTGTTTCTCGAAACTTTACTGGATTTACTCCCACGTAGTACAAACTCCTGCGACCCCTAGGGATCTTATCACAAGGGTGAAAGAAGGCATACCTCATCACAAGCAGCACATCGCGGTTTATATTTCTCCCCAAAATGTCTCCCACAGTAGATGTCTCCGTCATGCCAAAAGAAAATCAAATCTGCAATTTTTTCGTTGCATGTGTTACATTTAAAGCATTCAGGATGCCAATGAACCTTTTCACCGTCACGCTTTGAGATTATAGCTGATTCACCAGTATTCATTTCTCCATCACAACTCTTGCAAAACTGCAAAAGAGAATCGATTGTCAAAATATCATTTAAAAGCCAAGCGACATCTGGATTCCTAAAAATTCAGTTGTAATTTGATTAAACGGTTCTCAGCAATTTTGCTTTCATCTGAGGCCGAAATTTTAGATAAAATATTTCATTGCAAGCAAAGTAATTAGGCAAAGTACCCACAAAGGTATCTAGGTTTAATCTGATCTTTTAGACACGCACACATATTTTTAGCAACGAGAGTGAATCAAAGATTTTTAATTCATTACCGATCGAGCAAAAGTAATTCTTGTTTGACTATGCAAAAATATTTACTTAATTACTAAAAATCACTTCAGATACAAAGAGCTGTACAAGCAATTAGTGTTCGCAAAGAACTGGAAAATTTTCAACGTTTCAATATCGATATATGTTAAATAGGGTTAAGGGAAATCCAATTACAGTTCTATCCAAATAACAGTGCAGCACATGAAATCAATCCCCAGAAATTTAACATCTTAAGCACATTGCACAAGATATCCCTTCAAGGCAATTCCAGTCCATTGTGTTATTACTGACAACGGGTGGACTTGAGAAAGATGGTGGTTAGGCACACCAAATGTTGGATTTTATATATCTTCAAAGCCAATCGTCGCATCCCAATATCGCAGACTGACATCTAACAAGCTTGGCAAGGCTTTGGACCACATACAAAATGCGACGCTCACCAATAACACTTGATTTCTTCAGGAACTTTGCAGGTGTGATCTCACTGGAGAAGCTATGTTTTGGTTGTAAATGAAAGATAAATTAGCATATTCAGCAGAGACTTCCAAAAGAGTTAAACTAAAAGGAAATTAATTATCATTATCAACAGGAAACAATTTACCACTCTCTCAGATCCATCAATCTGTATTTGCTTTCCTTTTCCACAAGCTTGCTTCTTGATATCCGCCATTTTGTTCATAGCTTGCATTTCTTTCCTGTTAAGGGTGCTACAAAACTTTGCATCAAAGTCTTGAGGTGGAAGCTGGTTCATAAGTTGGCGTTGTCGTTCCATTGCGCGGTATGAATCTTTCCTTAGAGGCGGTGGTGGTGCTGCAGGGTTCTTTCCTCGTTCCTCTGATGCTGAATTGGTATTTGAACCCTGAAAGAAAGTACCTCAGTTATATCAATATTGAATTGAATCCTTTTTTGAGAGAGCATAATATTTCAAACACACTATTGGCTATCCATGTCCTTGGATAAAAAATTCAGACGATGAATTGCCACTACTGACAGCAGAGGGCTGGGTGATTCTGGCAAATCTACCTGCAGCCTTGGAATGAGGCAGGTAACAGAGAGTGGAGAGAGAAAAACATGGAAGCAAGGGCGTTGCCAGGGGGTACATGGTGGACATATCAACTCCAGTTTTCTCAGGGAAGCACTTACCCAAGCAAAAATGGTGTAAAAATGGCTCGGTAAAAACGAGAATCTAAAAACCTCTTGGAAATTAATTCTTTACAAAGTCCACCCCCATTTGTTTAGGTCTGGGACGCCCTGATTGGATGCTAGCCCACACGGCAGAAGGTATAAATCTGTAAAGATATCAGTTTAGGCTTCTCTTACCAACAATAAATGGCTTCAGCACCAGACAATTACCAGTCAGTCTGAAGGTTCTTGGCTGATTTTCGTATTTTAACAGGCACATTTAACCATCAGCCTGCACGGATAATACTCTAATCGCAAAAGATTATTCCCGAAACTTTGCACTGATGATCAATCGTATTCTTTAATTTTCTACGTGAAAATGGCTTTTGACACTGTTACAGTCATTTTCCACAGCTGAGTTTACACGCTAGCAAACCTATATGCACTAGCCCTACTGTGGTGAATACGCCATGCAGAAGCGGGGTATTTTTTTTTCTATCAAGATTAAAAAACTACAATATTTATACTTACATTACACTGTACCAGCCATAGTGAAGAAAAATATAAAGTCGCCAGGTCTTCACTATGGATGGTACTTACAATTCAAATTAATTTTCAATACACAAAACGAAGAACAAAAACGACAAAATTAAAGATACATTACACAAAACAGACAACAAAACAACAAAGCTAAGGCAGATTACTGGTTAAAAAAGCGGGGTTTTATGCTTGATGTGGTGGATACACCATACAGGGGCAGGGTATTATGCTTGATGTGGTGGGGTTTAGATACTGTTAAGTTTCTGGATACAAATAGCAGTTTTGTTCTGAATTAAAAAAAATATGAGGACAAATTGCTTCACATTATAACTGCGTTATGTGTTCATCGTTCTGCGTTCACAATATAGCCGCATTCATCTTGAACTTCATGAATAATCCTAAATTCACCAAACTGATTCTCGCCCACCATTCATTGATCGATCAAGTTACACATCAAATGACTGACCCAAATTTGATTCTCGTTTTGGGTTTGAAATTTACGACATAAAAATGACATAAATTATGACGATAACACAAAAAAATTGACACAGGAATTCTTTCTTTTCTTTTTATTGCAAATATTATAGATAGGTTTTAGCATCATGATTATTGGAAACATTTGAGGATTGAAGAAATTAAGGTTTAGTTCTAATTATATATGCTTCTTGGAAGGGCCATTTGAAAACCAACAGTCTTGTTGAAGAGCTATCCTTCTCTACATAAATATTGAGGTATGAAATATGAAAATAAATGACGAGGTTATCCACAGTTGTTCTCATCACGTCACATGACGGTTGAGCTACAATCCTTTTTTTTCAAACCATATTAAATCTCCCTGTTTCAAACTGTGTCCCACTCAATGCGCATCACTTTGTTCACTTTATTGATAAGAAACTTAGAATTTGAGCCAGTACTGAAAGTTTCTTCAAATTATCAGATTTTGAGTAATCGGAGTTTCTTACTAGTTTCTTATAGAGTCTATAACTATCTTCGTGTTGCTACCTGTGCCCTCGTTAAGACATCAAAACAAAGCTGTTGAAGCCTTTCCAATGTTTAGACATTATCCAAGTACCTTCCGAGCAATATCACACAGGAAACAAGCGAAAACGATGTAAAAATATACCAAGGATTTTCTTTTTTGAAAGAAATTGATTCTTATTTTCCCAATGCTGGAGTTTTTTTTTTATTTCGGTGACCCGAGAGTTGCGGTTTCTTACAAAAAAATATGTGCACAGCATAAATCTAATCTTGCTTTATCCAAAAATCCCACTCAGGATGATGACTAAATTTTTGAAAAAATATTGCACAGATGGTTATGCATCTTCTGTTTGATTAATGGCTAGGAATGATTGAATTAATGGCTAGAAATGATCTTCAACTACTTTGCTATTAGACTATTTGAGAATCAATGGTAGCTTGATTATTTTCAGAATTACAGAGCGCCTTCCACGTTTCACTGATTTTGAGGTTGTGACGTCATCAAATTGCTAAATTGTAACCAGAAAAGCTACACTTTTAACTAACACTCCTTGACCCCCTGTGCATATACTAGACCTACATAAACCATGGTGTTCTTTTGAAGATTGTACATTTCTCCTCTATTAATCTAGGATTTACGATGGCCTTTTTAAACTCTTTTCATGAATTCTTTCAATGAAGAGAAAAACACTATAACCCCAAATATTTGTAGCAGCTAGCGTATTGTGGCTTGATTTTGTAAATTTTTTATCTTTGAAAAAGCACAGTAAATTCAACAATGTTCAAGTGCAATGGGTTCATGAAGATTTATAAAAAACGTCAACAAAAATTAAGAGGACAGTGTAGTTCAGGATGTTATCGGAAGACGTCTGAAACATCTGGGCAACTGATGCACTCTCAGGTAGACTGGGCACGAAAAGATAGGCAAACCGAGTTCGAGAAATGCTGCCTATGTTTGTTTCCGGACGGTAGTAATCTCTTATAACAATGACAGGCATTATTTCCTTTCTTCATAAATCAATGTGTACCAAGGTATTGTAATTTTACCCTTATCTAATAGCCACGGAGTAGACATAGTTTTGAACTCCCCGTGGCATCATCTTAGTAATGTGGTGATGTAATGTGTCTGGAGTGTAGTAAATGTAATCGTAAAGTTTCAATGGAATATGAAAAAAGAACACAAGATAATTTCAGGTATGATAGAATTATATCGAGCCTTGCTTTATACGAAAAATAAAAACAGGTATGTGTAATAATCTTCCATGATTATACTACCATCCATGGGCAGGATTTGTTTTTTAAAATGCTGTAGGTCTTTTGGCGTGACAGAGTGCGTGTAAGAAGGGGTTTCTCTTCAGAGGGGTTGCTCACAAAGTAACAATCATTCCAGCTATAAACAAGCCACATTTTAGAAGAAAGAGCACCTTTGATTTGTTTGCCACTAGCATACGTATCTCTTTAACAGTTGAACCAAAAGACCAATCCAAAATATTGCTAAGATCTTACCGATGTTTTCTCGTCTCCAAGTTGTACTGAGGAAAGCCCCTCTGAAAGGCTACCAGTCACGTCTGTGGTTACTGTTATCTTGGGAATTTCACCAAATCTTGAATTTCGTTTTCCTCCCTTGACGTCTGTTGATCCGTAAGGCGTGACACCTTCGTCGCTGGTATCTGAAAGAGTCCTACCACCGTCTTTAGCTTGAAACAAATCCCTTACAATGACTTCATGCACCGTCTTATTTAACTTGATATCATGGACCTGTGGTCTGCATCCACAATTTTTGCAAATTTTCCTAAAATGAATAAAGTATTAGCATATAATCTTTAGAAGCTCTATTATGTACGTAGGTCAAATTCACTTCTTTCATCATAACAAAGTGAGATCATTCACAACTGAAAGAAACCGCATAAGGCACAGTTAATTCAATGGATAATGGATTACTCAACTCTGAATAATCTTCATCCACAAATCTTATATTTTCGATCTTAAACAATGTATTTTCCATTATGAAAAAGTTTCACCCTTCCTTTAAATCAAAGTCAGAGAATGAGTCAATAACAACGTCATGTTCCCTTGTGTTAAAAGGATTGCAGCGACAGGATAAACGATATATGTCATGTGGCCAAGGACAGAATCAACATCAATTCACCGAGGTGTGTATCACGCCCTCAAGTGCATAGAAGATTTCTAGCAGAACTGAAGGATGTCTAGTACAGTATGTCAAGGCTTTTTCGGAAAAAAGAAAGGATTTCCATTAAATGTACAAACAAATTTCCTGAAAATGATCACTGATATGCCCCTTGAATTTGGCAAGATAGGATTGCATTCCTTTTATTGAAAAGAAGATTGTCGGCCTTGACATCAAATGATTACTGTGAATGTTTTCAACCACAAGAAGTCTCCTATCGGTCAGACAATTTTTTGGAAAGACATAGAGGAGTTGTTAATGCACATTAGAAAAAGCAGTGGACCCAGACAAGAACCCTGAGGTACACCACAATCAAATAACCAGGAAACAACTGGTAATAGACCATTAATACACTAATACACAGGTAATACACTATTACACTATTATTCGGCATATGACTCAGGGACCAAGAATTTTCATGAAGGATATGCTTGCATTAGACCTAGATCAGAACCAAAAGGGTACATCATAAGTGGCCATACTGTACTGTATATGTATTTAAAAACTGACATCTGGAATTTGGAATATTCATGACCAGCTATTAAATCCTTTTTCAATTTGGAGAGTACGGCAAGATTTTATGATCGATATCATGAAAGATTTTTATAAAGGTTAAAGAATACCATTGTGTTTTACTGTTATATGGTTGGTATTATCTGACAAAAAGTAATGACAGAGAGAGCAGATGCTCCAGATGCTCAACATAGCTCCATTAAATAGACGATAGTAAACAGTGATAATGTGTGTGTGATAACTGGGACTACGTAGAGAATCTTAGCATGCATCGCAAACAGAAGTCCTTTCGAAATTTGGTCTGAGACTCAGACTAAGAGGGTCTATACCGGACCGATCTTACCTCCAAAAATGCAAATCAAGCCCACTGCATTCCCCTGGCTCACAGTTAGTGCATGGGGCACCTTGACCACTGGCATGAGCCAAACCAACGTTCTGCAAGATAAGAATGAAATCACATCAAAATTCATTTGAAAACATTTAGTATCCTTTTTTAAGCCACTCCCAATCATGATGTTTTGAATTCCCATTCAAACAACAAATGCTAGGAAGCAACCTTGTTCAAATTTGATATTTTAGAAAACGATAATCATAACACCTTCTTCCAATATAAACGACTCGCACTTACTGTAAGTCTTGCAGTTTTAAAGTCTGCAAGAAAATGAATATAAACTAAACAATTTTTTTAGAAAAGAACTACGCAGCCGCAAAAAGTTAGAATGTCTCTGTGGTAGCAGGCTTGACTTCCAATCTTCCAATCTTAAGGTTGGTGGTTTGAGTCCAGGCTAAATGAATCACGAGGTGTGGTTATATCGAGTGGAATGACAAGGATACTGCTTTGATAAAGGATAAAGCTTACATTCTCAGCATCATAAAAACTACCTTCAGATGCTAGGTAGAAATAAAGAAAGAATAAAAAGTTGGGATGTTATCGCCTACAGTCTGACATTCAAACCTTACTTTATGGTGCTAAGTATTGAGACATGATTTCAAATAAAGTGCAATACATTCAAAGGAACATTACACAACAACAATATAAATTCCTGACCCACAAGCCAATGCCCTGACAGTGACACATGCACTTGCTTTCTCATAGCACTTACCAAGCATTAAATATGCTCTGCAGTGGAAGCTTAGAAATAAACAACCTCACAATGAGAAATGATACAAAAGATTCCTACCTTGGTTTTCTCATCATGGTAAGATCCAGTTACCAGTTGAGCAAGTAGTGGTAGCTGCAATAAAAGAATGATGCCTCTAAAACACTAAATTCATCGGAAACATGCCATGCAATTCCACCTGTTATAATACAAATTGTACATACTGTAGATGGATTTGAAAGATTGTATNATTACACAACAACAATATAAATTCCTGACCCACAAGCCAATGCCCTGACAGTGACACATGCACTTGCTTTCTCATAGCACTTACCAAGCATTAAATATGCTCTGCAGTGGAAGCTTAGAAATAAACAACCTCACAATGAGAAATGATACAAAAGATTCCTACCTTGGTTTTCTCATCATGGTAAGATCCAGTTACCAGTTGAGCAAGTAGTGGTAGCTGCAATAAAAGAATGATGCCTCTAAAACACTAAATTCATCGGAAACATGCCATGCAATTCCACCTGTTATAATACAAATTGTACATACTGTAGATGGATTTGAAAGATTGTATGGTAAACTAAAAAATGAACTCAAATTGTCAAATTCATCTCACAAGCTTGATTTGTGGATATAACATAGCACCATTATTTGAATTGGTGCTTCAAAAAGAAAACATGATGCTTTTATTGAACATGAGATCTAGGCAGGCACGTCGCTTAGCCTAAAAAATCTGGGGTGGAAAAATTAAAGGGGGTCTGGTGGGGAAGACCCACAGAAAAGCTTTCTCACCACTCCCTTCAGAATCTTGGAAAACGAGTGAAACATCTTCTTTATTATTTTGACCTTTTCAATATTTTTGGAAAAGCAACCATCTCAAGCAGTCTTTTTTGTAACAGCGGGCATTTTGCACCAAAAAATCAAAACAGAAAGGTAACTCATATATCAATTAACAAGGAAGGAAAAGATATGATTTGAAATTGAAATTTACGGCTTCTTTTGAAGTTTTCAATAACGGAATTCAGAATTCAAGAGGAAAACCAGTTATCACAAAAGTTCCAAGTCAATAAAAATCTACCCCCCCCCCTGAAGTTTTTTAACGGATTTAGAGAAATTAGAAAATTGAGCTCTGGGAAAACTGGTATGGACATGTCCTCCACCCCAGTCCATCTCGTGGCGTCGCCACTGGATCAAGGGGTGGCACCTTATTTCTTCTGACAGATGGGCTAAACAACTTCCAAGGGAGTCCATACAGTTGCAAAATTGTTGAGCCATTGACAAAAAATAAGGTTTTTTGCCCCCCCTCCCCCGTTGCAATGTTGATTGGAAACAAACGCGACTTTTCTGTTGGCAACTAACGATTTACAACTTTTCCAACTGATTTCAACATTGCAAAGGGGGGACGGGGGCACAGTACCAAAAAACCATATTTTTTAGAATGGCTCAACAATTTTGCAACTGAATGGCTAAAAAATGCAGTTTTCATATGTCAATTTGCTAAATTTCCCCTGACAGTAACCAAAAATTCCTCTGAGGGGAGGGGGCTAAATGCTTCTGAAGGGAGGGCTGTAGCCCCCAAGCCACCCCTGCTGGTAGATCCAGTCAAAAACTCCAGAACATTTTCCAAATTTTCGTGAAATTTTCTCCACTTGATTAAATTATGCAGAGATGGAAAATATGCCTAACTATTTTCTTGTTCTTCCATCTGTAGAAGAGCTTGTACCATAGGGGGCTTTTGGCCTGGTTGGCCTGAAGCAAATGGGTGGGATTTCATGTTTGATGTGTTAACTTCACTTCCCTCAGTTTTCTATCCTCAAAAACTCTGCACCTGACTACACCAACTGTTCTCATCTTGTTTATGATTATAAAAACTTTGACCAATCCCAATTTCTTGATGAATATCAGAATATGGATTTTGGATTTTTAGATTCTGAAGAGCAGAATGTAGATGGGAAGTTTGACAAATTTTTAGGAAATCTCAACCAACTTGTTAATAAACATTGCCCCAAAAAGAAATTGAACAAAAAAACTCTAAAACTTAGAAACAAACCTTGGATCAACAATCAAATTCAGCAGATGATGAGGCTCAGAGACAAGCTCTTTCAACAGTTCAAACAAACTGAGTCTCCTGAAATTTACTCCTTTTATAAACAGTTTCGTAATCGAGTTGTAAATGAGCTAAAGACTAGCAAAACTAAATACTTCCAAAATTACTTTACAGAAAATAAATCAAATATGAAATTGCTATGGAAAGGAATTAGAAACGTTATCAAAATGAAAGCAAATAGCAGTGAAACTAATTCAATCAATAAACTAACTGATGAAAATGGGTGTAAATTAACTGACCCTGACATGATTGCTAACAACTTCAATAGCTATTTTCTTGATGTTGCCAACAAAATCACAAGTAAAATTCCAAGAAATCCCAATTCTGCTCTTAGGTATCTAAATGCCCCAAATATTAACAGCTTCTTTATATCTCCCACAGTCCCAGATGAGGTGTCCTCTATAATCCTGTCACTTAAGAAAAGCAAATCTACTGGGCCTAATAGCATTCCAGTTAAGTTATTGAAAATTCTTGATCCTCA
Organism: Aurelia aurita complex sp. Pacific; assembly: GCA_004194395.1. Lineage (NCBI taxonomy): Eukaryota > Metazoa > Cnidaria > Scyphozoa > Semaeostomeae > Ulmaridae > Aurelia > Aurelia aurita complex sp. Pacific. The sequence goes on from REGL01000063.1 coordinate 87,806, forward strand.
CATCTCTGTACAGCTTTCCCAGATCATCAATTCCTCATTTCAAAATGGTATTTTTCCTGACAAATTAAAGATTGCTAAGGTTATTCCTGTATTCAAGAAAGGTGATGCTTCAAAGAATTCAAATTACAGACCCATATCATTGCTATCAATTTTCAGTAAGATTTTTGAAAAACTCATGCACCAACGTTTGTACAACTTCTTAGAACTCCATGACATTCTGTTTCAAATGCAATTTGGTTTCCGTAATGGACACTCTACTGACCTTGCGTTGATTAGTTTAAGTGAAAGAGTGAAATGTACCTTGGACTCAAACAGAGTTGGCTGTGGTATCTTTATTGACCTGCAAAAAGCTTTCGATACTGTTAACCATACCATCTTACTACAAAAACTGAGTCATTATGGTATCAGAGGTACCTCACTCCTTTGGTTTCAATCCTACCTGACAGATCGACAGCAGTATGTTTCAGTCAACAATTATTCATCTAAACTTGGAGGCATTACTTGTGGTGTCCCTCAGGGCTCTGTACTTGGACCTTTACTTTTTCTAATTTATATCAATGACCTCCCTAGTGTGTCCAAAGTTCTCTCATTTTTCCTGTTTGCAGATGATACCAACATCTACTATGAATCTGACAATATAACCAAGCTCAAGGATAAAATAAACAAAGAGCTGCTGAAAGTAAAGTCATGGCTAGAGATAAATAAGTTAGCTCTAAACATTGAAAAAACAAATTTTGTTGTATTTCACTCATCTAGAAGGAAATTGCTTGATGATATCCATATTAGATTTGGTAAAAAACCAGTGACTAGAGCTAAATATGTTAAATTTTTAGGTGTCCTGATGGATGAACATCTCTCTTGGAAATTCCATATTAGCGAACTAACCAAGAAACTTTCAAGGACAACTGGGATCTTCTTTAAAATCAGGCACTTCCTTTCACTTGATATTCTGAAAAATCTCTATTATTCCATATTCTCTTCTTTTCTAAGCTATGGCTCATCTGCTTGGGGTCTCTCCTATGATACATATCTTGCACCCCTTTTCTCGCTACAGAAGAAAGTACTAAGGTCTATCTCTTTTCAGCCCTTCTTTTCTTCTTCAACGCCAATCTTCTTTTCGCTGAAAATTCTTAAATTAGATGATATGATTAACCATGATATTCTCAAATTTGTCTATAAGTCTATTAATGGTCTCACGCCTTCTCATTTCCACAACTATTTTCAGCTCGGTAGCATGGTTCATAGCTATGAAACTCGTCAGGCTGCTGGGGGTGACATTTTCCAGTCGGTAAGGAATACATTTCTGTATGGTCTTAAATCAATAAAATATTATGGTGCTAAACTCTGGAATGGTATCCCAACCTTTATCAAAATGTCAGTCTCATTCAATATCTTCAAGTCAAAATTGAAGGAATTCCTCATCAATGGTTATGGTCTATAATTCCTCATTAATCAAGAAGTAAATTGTTCTCTGGTGATTATTCTGGTTTTCTTTTCTGTTTTTTAGTAAAAATTTTGTTTTTCTTTTTAGTTTTAGATGGGGGGGCTCTCTCTCGATTAGTTCATCTACTAGAGAGTTCCTCCTTAGACAAATATATTTAAATTCATAATGTCTTGTAATGTTTTCCTGGTAGATTAGGTATTTCGTCTTGTTGTTATGTAACATGTCTTATTTCCTTATTTATTTTAAGTTACTAGATATTGTTGTATTTGTATATGAATTTAGGTATATTTGTCAATGAAAACTGAAACTGAAACTGAAACTTAACAGGTTTACATCAAGTGCAAAAATTTTCGGCCAATAAAAAATGCCAGACAACAAACTTTGGCACATTTTTTATATTTTGGGCAATACATAGTTTAACTATTGTCTTTCGCTCATTTTTGCAAAATCCCATCAGGTTCTAAATTTACTGAAACTAAGCACCTTGTTTACAGTAAGTCATTGAAGAAGCCCCACCTTCGAATAGCCCCAACCCAAAAACATCTTTCTCAAAATAGACCCTACGCTCGAATAAGCCCCCATAATCTATATTGTTATTTTAGTGAATAATTTTGGTTCAGGAGGAAGAATTTTAGAATGACGTTGCTTCGCAGAAAGGCAGATACTTTTCCACCCACTGTATTCCGGGGGGGGAGGGTCACTACACATATTTTGGGTACAGGGACGTGCCATCGGCAAGGGTATCAATTTTCATGATTTTGGTATCAGGAACGGTAAAGATTTTCGCAATTTTGGTATAAGAATAAGGTTGGGTATACTTTTTCAGAAAATTGGTATAAGGTCGGGTATTGTTTGGAAAATTGGTATAAGAAACGGGTATTTGATGCTCTAGGAAGACTAGAGGGGGGGGGGCTGATTTAGCCCCCCTGCTTTATTTCCGTTCTGAGCGATGTAGAGCCTTGAAACTTGGCATGTGCATTGTACATCATGAGTTGAACCCAAAAATGAAATCTATATTTAGTTGTGTCACGTGACGTGCTCATGACGTCACAATATAGAATTTTCAAAGTCAATAGGGTTCAATTTTAGTGTATTCTATGGTTAGCTTTTGCTTTGCAAAGACAAATTCGTAAAAAGTGATGACGTAATCACACAGGAATTCGAAGAATGTGCGCATCCGTAGAACCAAAATACGCATAATCATATGTTTAAATTACAAACAAATTATGCAGTTGGATAGAGGATCAAAAGTAGCATATATTCCTCCAATTTCATTGTTTTCCTGCATTTACTGTATATTTTATCAGCATTTATTGAAATTTTTCACAGACATCTCTCAAAAATTGATTGCGTTTACCCTCTGGAATGAAATTAATTTTTCTAAAAAGTTCATTTTTGATTATAAAAAGGATAAAAACTAAACGTCAGANAATTCGTAAAAAGTGATGACGTAATCACACAGGAATTCGAAGAATGTGCGCATCCGTAGAACCAAAATACGCATAATCATATGTTTAAATTACAAACAAATTATGCAGTTGGATAGAGGATCAAAAGTAGCATATATTCCTCCAATTTCATTGTTTTCCTGCATTTACTGTATATTTTATCAGCATTTATTGAAATTTTTCACAGACATCTCTCAAAAATTGATTGCGTTTACCCTCTGGAATGAAATTAATTTTTCTAAAAAGTTCATTTTTGATTATAAAAAGGATAAAAACTAAACGTCAGAAAGTTTCAGCATTGTAGGTGCATTTGGTAAAAATCTACAGAAGAAAAGCAGCTGGGGGATTTCTTGGTGGATTTTAAATCAGGTGCTAACACACTGCACTATTATAATGTTGGCCCTAGGTAAAAGATAGACATATTTTGCCTGGGTGTTAGGTTGAGGTGCCAAGGGCTATAGGGTACCACCCGGGGGGTACTTCATTGTTAAGTTGTACTGGACATGCTGCTTATATATCGATGGGTTTTTTCATCCAATTTTCTCTACATACAGTATGGGTCTGTTTTTAACCACAATTCTGATAGATGGGCAGTTCGTTGAGAATTTTCTTATCAATAGGCCCCATAGCCATAATGATAATCCAAGCCAAAAAACTGAAATTTTCCTTTGTTTGAAATTGACAAATTCATACACATGGGTCAAAAATGTCCTGATAGTGATATTCATGCAAATGGGCTCGAAATTTTTGAATATTCCGTCATACGAATGGGTCTTTCTCTCAAAGTCCAGATTCATCAGGTCGAATCATTCATGTTGACGATGAAGTACCCCCCCCCCCCCCGGGGGGTACCACCACAGTTTTATTTAAATTCATTCTGGTGGCCTAAAACTCTTTATCTCTAAAGCATACTTACGTCTCGAGTATTTTCTTCGCTTGAATACATTACAGATTGCTATCAAATTACCAGAGAAATAGCACTGCTGGCCTGGGCAGGAAACTTCGTACAAATGGCTCTCAGCGAAGTGTCCTTTACTTTATGTTATCGTTCTCAGCTGGCCAAGGCAGATACTTCCCGTAACCAACAAAGATTCATGACTATGAGACTGCGATATTTTGATTCATACTGGTTTAATTGAATCCTTTGTTCTGAGAGAATTACCCGCTATTATTATGACATCAGTCATCACTGTTGATTCAATACAACCAAACATCTTCACTCAATGGAATTTGTGTGCTGTTTTTGTGCTGCACTGAATTTTCCAAGTGATGACCTCCCTGGTGATGACCTCGTCGCAGCGCAATTCCAACGCGCCAATCAAATTGCCGGAAGAAAGAACAGCATACATGAAGCACTTCCCATCCCACTAACACCAACAACATCTATGAAGAAGGGAAGGAAATGTCTTCTTGTTGATGGTTTGCGTGCTCTACTGTGGCGTTTTTGGGTTTGAGATGAGCGAGAAGAGGTAAGTTAGCAACAGAGTCTTTATTGAAGACTCTCTACACACATTTATGTGCGACGTGAAATAGTCGGGACAAATGCACTTTGGCGGACACAGTTTCCAAGGAAAACAGAGGTTGAATTGTATTGTTAGAACTAACTGCTGATTGGCTTTCTGAACAAGAGTGATGCAAATCCTATCATCTGATTGGATAATGCAAGATTCGAACGTAATTCAACTAATTCGCAATTACTGGAGAACGTCAACATGACTTAAATATGGCCTAAAACTGCAGCAGGAACCGGCAATCAATGAATTCGTTTCGCTGCGAATTTTTGGGGGCTGCCGCCCCCAAACCCCCGCTAGTTTACTAGGTATACTTTAATCTTAGTACTGATGCATTTTCCAACCAAAATCAGTACAAAATTCACACACGGAGAAATGTTAAAAGTGTGTCCTCTAAAGTGCAAACTGCTAAAGTGCAAACNATTGGATAATGCAAGATTCGAACGTAATTCAACTAATTCGCAATTACTGGAGAACGTCAACATGACTTAAATATGGCCTAAAACTGCAGCAGGAACCGGCAATCAATGAATTCGTTTCGCTGCGAATTTTTGGGGGCTGCCGCCCCCAAACCCCCGCTAGTTTACTAGGTATACTTTAATCTTAGTACTGATGCATTTTCCAACCAAAATCAGTACAAAATTCACACACGGAGAAATGTTAAAAGTGTGTCCTCTAAAGTGCAAACTGCTAAAGTGCAAACTAGCCAAATAAGTCTATCTAGCTCAGTTTCAGTTCAGTTTTATTCATTCATCCATCCAATTCTCTACATATAATTACACTAAACCTAAATACTTACAAGATACGGTACAATAAACCAGGGGTGGCGCCAGGGGAGGGCTAGGGGGGACTACAGCCCCCTCGTCGGAAGCATCTAGCCCCCCCGTCGGAGGACATTTTGGGTTCTTGTCGGAGGAAATTTGGCAAAATGACGTAAGAAAACTGCATTTTCTAGCCATTTTAGCCCCCCTGTCGGAAGCTCCAGCCCCTCTGTCGGAAGATTCCTGGCGCCACCCCTGCNGTCTATCTAGCTCAGTTTCAGTTCAGTTTTATTCATTCATCCATCCAATTCTCTACATATAATTACACTAAACCTAAATACTTACAAGATACGGTACAATAAACCAGGGGTGGCGCCAGGGGAGGGCTAGGGGGGACTACAGCCCCCTCGTCGGAAGCATCTAGCCCCCCCGTCGGAGGACATTTTGGGTTCTTGTCGGAGGAAATTTGGCAAAATGACGTAAGAAAACTGCATTTTCTAGCCATTTTAGCCCCCCTGTCGGAAGCTCCAGCCCCTCTGTCGGAAGATTCCTGGCGCCACCCCTGCAATAAACACATACTTAACTATCTTATAACGCAGTTAAGTAAGTGCTGCTCAAAGCCTTACAGCATCTATTTGTGGAAATTCCTTGTGATTATAATAGTAGTACACATGATCCAGTCTGCAGAGTATGGCACTTTTCGATGAGATTTCCGGTGTGCAACGAGAAATTTCTTTTGTTCTCTATTGTCTAATTTGAATAGCCTATTGAAAATCTCCGGTGTGCAAGTGCCACACTCTGCACACCTGCACATGATAGCACAGGGCACGGCAAACCAAGCCTATGTGCAGACTTTACAGATATTATTTCTGTAAAGTCTACACACAGGCCAACTCCCACTGCAACAATTCATTAAATATGTTACGTTGTTACGTAATGAAGTTGCTTCAGCTTGAGTTTTGCAGGTTGTTAAGAGAATGCTACTTTGTTTTACAATACCACTGTTAGACATACAAAGAAGGAAATGTGTGGGAAAATTGAGGAAATTTTAGGATTTAAGAAAACAACACCCATGCTATGAAAATTATAATGATGATCGTTAACTGCATTCATTGTGAAAGATAAACTGGTCATTGATAAGAGTTAAATTCATTCCTGGTGTCCCGAATGACCATCACATCGCTGCAAATGGCCTTAGAACGACATCTATTTAAAGTCATTTGATCTTCCTGTGGTGCAACAAAGGTTATTTAGACTAACTACTTCAGTCCCAATTTCCGCTTCAATCAGTCTGAGTCAGCAAATTTTGGGATCTAAACTCCACTACCGGTAAAATCATTATCAATCTCGTCTATAATGGCTGCTATGCATGCGCTTCGCAGCAATTTAACTTAAGAATTGCAGAAAAAGAATAACATTACAAGATTGTATTTGAATAGCTATAGGTACAAACAAGCCTGTTTTATGATTTAGATTATGCGCCGTTTTTTTAGCCAACCTACGAATCCTCACCGAAGGAAGATAGTTGCTGTTTATTTTGACACAGGAGGGGGCTAAAATGAAAGCATGACGCTGTGGTTATTGATCCAACAGATACAAGCACAGTGGTTCCAAAGAAACACAAGAAATAAACCTACCCCAAACTTTAGCTGCACAGAGATTCATTCACCCGGCCCCCCGCCTGCATCAATCTACTCTATAGAATCTACTCCCAGCTATGGGGCATTTGTGCAGGAAATTTTTGTTGACCCCCACGCTGCCTGGGGGATGGTCTGGGGTAGGAATTGGATGAGAGATTACGGTAGTTACTCTTTTGTTGGAAATCTCAACTTTTCTGAAATGAACAGAATATTTATGTATCTTTAATCTTGCAATTGCCAGAAATATGCAAAACACATCCCTTTTATTGACAGAAATCAACTGTTTTCCGAGGAGAGTGGTTTTTCAAAACTTCAACTTGATGCTCACCAGAGCAAAAGAAGGATTTTTACCTTCAATGTACACTAAGTGACAGCATTTTTGGTGTTGTGGCAACATTTTTGGTGTCACAGACTTTCGGATAAATGTGATAAAAATTTATTTGTAGGAAATATGAAGTTGTCCAAAAATTTGTCCCGCCAACATTTTTGCATAGATATGCCCATGTGCAGTGTGAATTGAATGCCATTGTAGGAACCAAAAAGAAATCTGAAATTGAATTCGCCAGCACGTCACAAAAGATTACTGTTAGCATCCAAAGTTTTTGAAAAAAAGAACTACTGTCTGTTTCCAATCCGATATTATTGTCATTAGTCAAAACATATGGTCAGAACAAATAACAACAATGTCCTCTTCGTTGGGTCTTCGTCTATCACAATTTACGCTATGAATAAATCACTATGGCTGATGTAATTCAAAAATAATTCATATCAAAATTGCCAAAGTTAAGGATGAATTATCAAAATGACATGGAACAAGAAGACCATTTTGCAGATTTAGAGGCCCTTTACATGGAGACCCGACATGAAATTCATGCCGGCATGAACTTGTGCCACCATGAAAATGCACTCTGTTTACACGAGAGAGGATATGAAACTCATGCTGGCATGAACTAATGTTGCCATGAGACCCGACATCATGAAACTTTCCAAATACGTCATGCATTTGTCACGTCTGTAGTTTTCATATCGCCCTGATATGAAAAAAATTGTGTTCACATGAGATTTTCATCCCATTTCTATGCCATGAAAAGCGACATGAAATTTTCATATGGCCCCAAAATGAAAGTTTCATGTTGCCCCAACATCATGTAAACAAAACATTAGCTCAGACCAGCACCCGATATGAAAACTCGTGCCGTCATGAAACTCATGCATGCCTGGTCTCATGTAAAGGGTCTCTTAAAATTCCTATGACATGACACTAACCACAATTTAAAGGACGCATACAAAAAATTGACGAATACGAATAGAAACAAGAAAATTAATGCATTTTTTGCTATTCTATTTTAGATTTTATGTCAGAAGGGACTTTAGAACATGCTAGGGCTCTATTCCAAACTTTGTGAAGGTGTTTTGTTTCAATAAATCTAAATCCTGGTGTGATTTTGCATAAATGATCCTAGACTAGTGAAAATGTTGTCAGAAAACTTAATTGTCCAAAATAAAGGAATGTCTCAGAAAATATTTTTGCCATTTTCGCCAAAGTTTATTGTTCGAAATTTTATCCTCCAAAACTTTTTGTACTTAATGTACTAAGCAACACGCCACGAGATTCAGTGGTTTCCTAGAGTACTTTAAAATGATAAACTAACTGTGTTGTATTTTTCTGTCCTTATTGAATTAGACTCAGTTCATGAGTTCAGGTTCTGGGTTTTTCTTTTCAAGAGACTGTGATTCTGTTGCAGTTGCAGATATACTCACAAGAAAGAGAAGGGCAGAGGAAATATTTTAGTGGATGAAGCACTGCATTTAATCTATTGAAAAAATGGAAACTATCTTGGATCCAGGACACATCGAATTGGAACATCATCCTATTGACCCAAATGACGGTAAGTCCATATCAGACAGACCAATTGAAGTACCGCAAAGAGAAAGTTATCTGTTTGAAGATGCAAATAGAAAAAGGAGTAATGTGTTCAGAAACATAGATGGTACGGAAACTCGCATCAAACTCGAAGAAGATGAGACTGATTTGGATGAGGTGGGACCAGTCACCAGTACACATCCAGCAGAATTTGGTCAGTTTAATGAAAGTTCAAATGGGAATGCTAATAATTTGTTGAGAAGAGAAGAAAGTATAGAAAGTCACATCAAAATAGAAGAAGGGGACACTAATTTAGATGAAAATTGGCCTGTCACAGATACACTTTCAAGACAACATTATCAGTGTGATGTGATGTTGATTCCTTTAGAAAGCAGACAAGGACCTCACAAAATTTGCAACATCAAGCAAGAAGAGTTTGGGGATGATGTGAATGGTATCATTGCAGGATTCTTAGATGATGACAATGATGATATACTTCTTGACAATGAACATAACAGGGAAGAACTGAAGCAGAAGGGTCTTGAAGATCATCATGCGCAGGTTAGTAGATTTCAGCTAATACTGTTTCTTTTGACTAATTTGTTTTGACAATTTGTATATAGCCTCTTTGCACTTGCATCAGTACATGATGTCATCCTACTACTGTACAATGCCACATTAGTGTATGGGCTGATTCAAAAAAGAGGATTCCCACTTGGAGGGACACTGCTCCCTGGATATCAAAGCAATAATATTGAAAACTGTCTTGTTTTATTGCCAATGTATTTCAATTTGGTTAATCAATTTACCCGACTTTGGAGAGTGAAATCCCCTTGAATAGTTTATTTGATACCTGGGGGAAGAGAGGATTCCCACTTGGAGGGACACTGCTCCCTGAATGTCAAAGCAATGATATTTTTGAAAACTGTCTTGTTTTATTGCCAATGCATGTTCAATTAGGTTCATTAATTTACCCGACTTTGGAGAGTGAAATCCCCTTGAATAGTTTATTTGATACCTGGGGGAAGACTCCTTCATCCTCCCAAGAGATAGCACGTGCAAAGGGTTCAGAAGTCATTGCTGTAAAGCCTGTGCAAGGTAGAAATATTAGAGAATTTTTTCGTGATTTTGGTTATGTTTTGAAGGTTTCTTGAGAAGGCATTCTCGATAAAAGCCCTTCATAATTTCAGAATAGCAAGGTAACTCTTAAAATGCATTTGCACATATCATCGCCTTGATATCCAGGGAGCCATATGGCCTTCAAAGGAGGACTCTTTTTATAGGCCCACCCTGTACAATCCTTCAGTTTGCTTCAGATGGGACAGTTTTTGAACAATTTTGACCAAGATGAACCATGATGTATTCATAGTTTACTTTGCTTGTTTTAAATTTAAATTGTTGCCAGTTTATTCAAGCTAGTATGCTAGTAATTCTGACCACACAAACTATTGGTTGTTGGGAATTAATTTCAGTTGTTTCTTGGTTTTATTTACAAGCTGCTTTTTAGAAATCATGTTACATTGTCACTAACACATTGAAAAAGACAACTTTGAATAATTGCAACGCAGCACTGTGATCAAGTTAAAGGAAGAGAATACAAAACACATGCAAAAATGAAATTTAAACAAAACAGTCATATCACAAGATATCTTAAGGATCAAAACAAGGCTTTAGACAGTTCAAGTAAATAAATATTATAGAGGCC
>REGL01000063.1:110920-124199 GCA_004194395.1 Aurelia aurita complex sp. Pacific
AAAGCATTGTCAGGTCTTGCACCCGGCTATCTTTCAAACCTTTTCAAGAAAAACTCTGCGCGTGATATCAGTATGAATTTGCGGAATGCCATTGCCGATGTCCTCGTTCCAAGGATGAAAACTTGCAATGGGCAGAAAGCGATATCTTTCCGGGGTGCAAAGACTTGGAATGAATTGCCTTTGGATGTCAAACAAGCGCCCTCTCTTAGCATTTTTAAAAGTAGGCTGAAGAGTAATTTGCCTCTCTCAGGCTAACTCCATTGTTTTTCATTTATTTTTTATTTTAGATTGTAAATATAGGTAATTTGTTAGTAATTTTTAGTAGTATTGTAAAGTTTGGCACGGCCCCCGGCCCCCTGTAAAGCAATCCTCTCGATTGACGGGACTACCGTGTAAAGATAATGAAAAATGAAAAAATGAAAATGATCTCTGGCACTTAGAAAATCGAAAATGAATCGGGTTCCTTGGTGTTTCATATTTCTATTCTTCATATAACTTGGGTTTGGAATACTACATTACTACTACAAACATAGCTACATATACAAAGAAAAAACTAATTGGTCAATCCGTACTATGGGATGAATAAAAAAACAATCCCCATTTGAAAAAATACTGCTCCCTGAATTATCAAAGCAATAACATTGCAAACTGTCTTGTTTCATTGCCAATTTGTTCAATTGCATTCAATAATGTACTTGGCTTCAATCGGTCATTCCTTTCCTTTCCGTTGACATGGGAGATTTTCTGCAGAAAGCCCCTTTCAAAAGCCTGCAAAAACAAGTGAAAACGGTGAACATGTTTTTCTTGATTATTCCTTCTTTCCAAAATAAACATTTTTCTGACTCATATCCGATATATTTGCTAATTCTATTGCTTTGATATACAGGGAGCAGTCATACGATAGACGTGCCCTAAGTCTATTTTGCAAAAAAAAATTGTAAAAGGGAAAGGCGATTCTTTCAGATGGATAGACTTATTACAGTTGATGAAATAGACTTGGCGCAAGTCTAATCATACGAGGACTGTTGTTTTTTTTTTTACTTTTCCGGTATTTTTCTCGAATTTCTGGAATTGTTAATGGCAAAATCTTCTCTTGTTAACTCGGTAATAAGTTTAACTTTATGACTCACCTAGTAAAAAGTTTACATTAATATCGAAAAAAGTTTGTCCAAAAGTTTAATTGTCCGAAAGTTTTAAAGTCTTTGAAAATAGAAAAAACATGAATTTTGCCCATGCAACTATTAACAATTGATAAAGTATCATCAGTGATCCTGCTTCCAATGTGAATTTCCACATTGCAGTTGTCAATAGCAATGTTCTTGAGTCGATGAAGGTACCTCTTATTTTCGTCTGCAATCTTGAAAACTGCTTTTCGAATGCTCCTGATGCACCTATATGTATCTATGTAGTTTGTTTAACTTGCACATAATTAAATAACATACAAATTACAGCTTTTTTGGACATGTAGGTTGGCTTTATGCAAAACTTGTTAGTCCGAAAGTTTTTTGTCCGAAATTCTCGAAAAAGCGTCCGAAAGTTTTTTTCCGAAGTTGTTTTTCCGAAACTTTTCCGTCCGAAAGTTTTCGGTTTTAATGTAATCTGTTCTCACGCTTCAGGCACATCATCCTGCAGTATATCACTTCACATTCGCCATCAAGATACAATACCCACAAATGATACTACACCACGTCAGAGTGTTGGTGTTTATTGCAGCAGTCAGCCATTACGCAAGGAAGATGCCTATTACTGTGCCATTTGTAAAATGAGGTTTGCCTCATTAGATGTATTTAAAGAGCACACAAAGAGACACAACGTTGAGCTACGTATTTTATGTGGAATTTGTAGAGAAGGTTTTAAGACTGTCGAGGACGTGATAATGCACAAAATGAAACATAAGATGCCTTATTCTTGTGAAGTTTGTGGCAAACAATTTAGTCTTAATGAGCAGCTTAAAGAACATAAGAACTTGCATACCAATGAACCGCTATATTTATGTACCATTTGTAAACGAAGGTTCAAGTCCATGGATGTTTATAAAGAGCACGAAAAGAAACATATAAAATCTCCTGTACATGATATTGGTGTGAAAGCTATTCGAACTCTCCAAGAACTAGAAAGACAGAAGCTGCTGACACATGCGGAGGCGTCTGCAGGAGTAGATGAAAGCACTTCTGTGAAGAGCTTCGTAGTTCTACCACCAGTGACACGTAAAGATGTAAATGAACTGAAAGTGACACAGTCGGAACGTAATTTGACAAGCACAAGTGTTAATGCTGATTCGATAACTAGCTACGTTGGTCTTCAATCTGCGATTCTAAAGGCCCTAAACAAGCCACAGAAGAGAATTTATTCGTGTGACATTTGTGGAAAAACGTTTAACTATAGTGGACGGCTTGAAGAGCATTTGCGTGTACATACTGGAGATAAACCGTACCCTTGTAGTGTTTGTTCGAAGAAGTTTGCATCATTAAGGGCCAGTAAAAGACACGAAAAGGCACACTCTCTTGATCAATCTTTCTTGTGTGATATTTGTGGCAAAGCTTTCAAAAGTGAAAGTTACATGAATAGACACAAACTTGTACATTCTGGGGATAAATCATACTCTTGCGACGAATGTGACAAGATATTCCATCGAATAGGACGGCTGGAAATTCATAAACGTTTACATACGGGAGAGAAGCCATATTCCTGTGATATTTGTCAGATGAAATTTAGGTCATCACAATCCTGCAGGCGACACGAAAAGAGGCACTCAAAAGACAGGCCCTTCTCTTGTGACATCTGCGGAAGAAGTTTTAAAGAACTTGATGCCGTAACAAGGCACAAACTGATACATTCAGCAGAAAAGCTTTATTCTTGTGATAACTGTGGAAAGAAATTACGCACCCTTGAGAACCTTACAAGGCATGTGAGAACACATACCGGAGAAAAACCGTATTCATGTGATATTTGCGAGAAGAAGTTTATATCATCAGATACTTGTAAACGACATAAATTAGAACACACAAATGAGAGACCTTATGCATGTGAAATTTGTGGAAATGCTTTCAAAGATCTCACTTCCCTAAAGAAACACAATCCAGTACACTCGAAAGAGAAACCGTACTCCTGTGATATTTGTGGAAAGTTATTTGATCAAAAGGAACAACTTCAAGGGCATATGACTTTGCACATTGCAGAACGGCCTTATTCATGTGATATTTGTGAGAAGAGGTTCAAATCACCTCTAAGTCTCGAAGGTCACAAGAGGAGGCACACTGGAGAGAAGCATTTTGTGTGTGTCATCTGCAAAGCAGCGTTTCATCTTCGCAAGGATCTTGCAGATCATAAACGTGTGCATCATAAAGGAGAAAGATTTCCTTGTCATGCATGCAGTATTAAGTTTAGAACCTTAGAAGCTTTGGAAACACATAAAATGATGCACTCTGGGGAGAAGCCATATACTTGCGACGTCTGTGGAAAGCGTTTTCTTTATCAGAAGGTTTGCGAAGCCCATAAACGCGTGCATACCGGAGAAAAGCCATATTCGTGTGAAGTTTGTGGCAGGAAATTTGTTTCTATAGGAAGATGCAGACAGCATAAAACATGGCATACTGCAGAGAAGAACTTATCTTGTGATGTTTGTGGAAAATCCTTCTCTCGCATCAATACTCTCAACCGGCACAAACGGGTACACATAAAACACCCTTGTCATATCTGTCAAAAGGCTTTTAGTTGGCGGTGTAAATTGAAGGAGCATCTAGCAATGCACGCCAGGAGGAACGGCACGAAAGAGGGTAAGACTAAAAGAAGACGAAAAGAAGGAGAATCAACAGAAGTACGCTACCCGTGTGATATTTGTGGTAAGGCTCTTTGTAGTCCGTATAACGTGAGGCGACATAAATCGATGCACACTAGAGAGATTCATGAATGTGATCTTTGCGATAAAAAATTCACAATGAAGTTTCTTCTTGAAAAACACAGAATTATGCATACAGGGGAGAAGCCGCATTTCTGTAAGGTATGCCAAAGGTCTTTTCGTGACGCAACAGGTCTTGTGAGGCACAAGCTGATTCATACTGGAGAAAAGCCTCATTCATGCCACATTTGTGGAAGAGCATTTCGTGTGCTTCATGACCTCAGAAGACATTCGAGAACAGTTCATAAGAAATAGATCTTTTTGAAAGAATGATGCTGTTGAAACGCATTCTTCGAGAAAGAAGAGAATCCTTGATCGCACATTTTTCATCAACATTAAAAGCTTGATAGTTATTTAGTTCAGTGTCCCTGTCCGGAGAAGATTTTGAAATAGAAACGTTGGTGAAAAAAAGACACATATGTATTTTTATAATCATATCATTTGTATTTGATTTATATTCTATTTTACATCTTTTATCACATTGTGTGATTGACATTATCACATCTTTTATCACATTTTATCACATTTATCACATTCGATATTTCTTGTATGTTCAGAAATCGAGGTTTCCCTGTGAATTCAATAAAAATTTCCTACGGATAATGTCCGGAGGTCCGAAAACATTCAAACGCTCTGCAGCAGAGCGCCCCAGAGCGTCAGAACATTTTTTTTTCCTGCGGACGAATATTGTTTGACAATTATTTCCTGCCAATCTTTTATTTTCTCTGGTGTCAACATCAGTAATGAAGGTCGGAGGACTTTCTGTGAATTCTGCAAAAATCAAAACTTCCTGTCGACAATGTCTCCGGCCGAGAATCCGCAGGCATTCTGACGCTCCGCTCTGCGGGAAAGTGACCTATTCTGGTTCCCTAAAATCATTTCAGGGTGTCCAGTTCGTGTTCCCTCTACGGTGCACTTCCCACAAAGCATAGGTTCCAAATCTTTAAAAAGGCTGGTGTAAAATTGAGTGACCTATTTCTTTGAACTGAATGATTTTAAAGAAACTTTAGCCAATTCTCTATAATTCTACCGTTGGAATTTTCTGAAATCTTCAATATTTTGAGAATTAGAGTGTTTTTCTTCTTTTTCAAGAATTCAAGAAAAATTTCAGAAAAACTGAAAACCGTCGTAATATCTAGACTGTTTGACGTAACATAAAATAATTTCGAAGAAAACCATAGTTTATGGATGCCTACAATATTATGGTATCAAGCAAAAGTCTGTCATTCATTTGGTTTATATGATTCAGAAATTTGATGACGTCACATCCTCAAATGAGTTGAAATGTAAGATACGCTGTAATGTCCAAAAATATTCAAAATTTCTGAAAAGTTCAACGGTAGAATTATAGATAAGTATCTAAAGTTTCTTTCAAGCCATTCAATCAGAAGAAATAGGTCATTGAATTTGTCACCCACCTTTTTGCGCCGAGATAAAGATTTGGAACCTATGCTTTTCCCACAACAACAACCGCAAACAGCAACAACAAATTTTAACAAGGCGCGGAGAATAGAATATTTTTATGCGAAGCTGTGGCTGTAGCGGGTACAGCTTCAGGAGGAAGACCTGTTTGCTTGTAGTTCAATCAAAACTGAAGCATTCAAGTGCTCTTAACTGAACGATCAACCAAAGAATATGTAAAGGTTTTCAACAGAAAAAGAGTAAAACTGAGTTTGATTGGAAAGCACAGTCCAAAAAGAAGAAGGTTCTGGGAATTTAGGCCCATTTTTTTAGTCAGAGTGGGGAAAAGAAAATACTACACAATAATATTTTATTAATTGCAACATGGCTGCTACCCAAGATTGGAAGAGATTATGGCGTGAAATGGCAATTGATATAACTGCTGGTTCAGCTGCAGGAGTTGCTTGTGTCTATGCTGGACAGCCGTTTGATACAATAAAAGTGAAAATGCAAGTATACCCAGAGTTATATCGAAGCACAACACAATGTCTTAAAGAAATGGTTAAAAAAGATGGATTTAGAGGATTCTATGCTGGCAGTACTCCTGCTTTGATAGCTCAAGTTGGTGAAAATGCTGTCATCTTTTTATGTTATGGACAATGCCAAAAGATTGTACAAGCTGTATCAGGCAGAGCTCCTAAAGATATGAATGCATTTCATCTTGCCTGTTCTGGGTCATTGGCTGCTTTTCTTGGATCATTTGTACTGTGTCCATTAGAGTTGGTCAAATGTAGACTTCAAACTGCAAGAGAACTTGGAACGTTGAAGCCTGGAATGTAAGAAACGTTTTCATGAATGAACATTTTTTCATTGAGTGTTTATGTTAATTAAGGGGCCGTCCAAAAATTCATTTCATCACAGATAGCGGAATTTGGCTGTTACGGGAGGAAGGGGTTGATTGACAATCCGTTAAGCGTGAAGGAATGGAACCTAAAAACAATCTCCAGCATATTTTGCAAGGTTTCAACGCAGGATGATGTCAAACAGAGAGAGACAAAGGGCCTAAGAAGAAATCTTCCATGCTCACAGGTAAAGGTTTATATCGATCTCGGTAAGACTGTTAGCGAGGTAGGTGAACACAAGATTTGTTATATCCGTTAAGGGAGGGGGGGGGAGGAGGTATCAGAATTTAGCGGCCAGATTCTGCTATCCGTGACGAAATGGATTTTTGGACAGCCCCTAAGTGCAGGACACTTGCATTTTGGAGATTTTCATTACGCTATCCAAAATAGAAAATAAAAGAACCAAACAATTGGTGAAGGTGAAGGTGAAGTTGCAGTTTTTAGAGCGAAACATTTGGGTCACAGTGTTGGCTCCATGTCATGACACTAAAGTGGTAGGGCTCTAAATGGGTATGAGACCCTGTCCGCCTGACAGTTCTTGCTGCAAAGTCCGAGGATTACCCCATTGCGCCACAACACCTATTCTAAATTCCTCGTGCACATTCTAGATCTTGTCTTGTTGAAAAATACCATACTCTGCAGACTGAACTTTTTGACTAAGTTTCTCCTGCAGGGGAAGATTTTCAACATGATATTGATTTCCAGTGTAAAATCCATGTGCCTAGTGCCAGAGACATCCAGCATAGCTTTAAGATTTTTTATTTGTCATGTCATACACTGGCTTAGATATCTGGCATACACATGGTTTACAATATGACTTCATTTCAATTTCATATCATTCTATAATCTTAGATACAGAGGCAAAAACATAAACATGGTGTCCCATAACAATGTTTTATTAGTGTGATGACAAATCTGTCCACATGATCAAGCATCACTTACTACTCTATTTCCTTGAACGTCATACAGTAAGTCACATTTGGAAACGTTTTTGATGATAATTTGTTTGCTTTATTGCGTAAACTTGCCAGAAGAGCTCAAAAAAGAGTTAATCTGTAATCAAGTACCTAAGAAGTTTTTGTTTTCTTGATTTAGGGGACCAATAAGTGTCATAAAAGATACATTGAGGAATGAAGGATTTCTTGGATTTTACAAAGGATTTGGTGCAACAGTTGCAAGAGAGATGCCTGGATATTTCTTCTTCTTTGGGGGATATGAAGCATCAAAATATTTTTTAGCGAGTACGGATGATATGAAAAGTGAGAAATATGGTGAGTTTTGTTTTCTTTGCTTTGAGAATGTAGGTTCGAATGGCCTTAGTGTGCCAAAAATTTATCCTGTTTCTTTGTGTCCACCTCCTCCATAGTATATAATTTTTTTCTAAAGTTCATACGCTTAAAGTCATCTTTAAATTATGTCAGTTGCATTGTAGACCACTCTTTGGACGCCTCCAAATTTCTTGTGGGGGTTGTTCATCTTCCAAAAGAGACAACATTCCTGAGTCATGTTCAAGCTACAGCATTTCTGTGAGGTAGAAACCCTGGCAGAAGTAGAAATATCGATAGAATTTGACAATGATTTAGGCCATTTTGAAAGGGTCTTCTTGAGAAAAGTATGATATACTCAAATATACATTGGTATTTGATGTTAAATACTTATTACAACAGTACTTTCTGTATTAATTTTCAAAGATAATCTGATGACATTTGGCTTGATTTTGCTTTTGATCTTCAACCCAATTAGAAAGTTTTGACTCTCCAAATGTTTGGTAATAACTTCTTCTTCGTAAACTTTTTAAGAAGATACCTATGTTGTGCTATGATCAACAAGTCGTGATTTTTCAAATGGTTTGGTACTTTTCTCCTCACCTAGTGTGTTTATTTGATTCAATTTGTTGGATGAGAATAAAGAATATACTGTATAAGTGTTTGTTTATTGACCTATTCTTTAGTTATTCATCACACTTTCATTTATCCATTCAGACTTGTGGATTCCTAGACCTACCGCTCCTCTGCAGTTTAGTATTGTTTTGATTTGGGTTACACTTATTTTTCATTTCTTGTCTGTCTTTGTGTAATGTGAATGTGTCAAGGGACATGTACCTATTGTGTCTGTCACCTGTTAGTGATTTTCATCTTATTTTGTTGCAATTTTTTACCTCTCTTGGGGACAGAGGGCGCCACTCATCTACTCCTTTTTCCACCACCTCTATTCTCTAACTATTATCTTCTTACCTTTCGGCCCTCTCCCCCTTTTAATTTAGTTAACTTTTATTTTGACAGATTGTACTATGTTGGTCCCATTGTTAGGTTATTGCTCCCATGTGACCCCATATAGGTAGGCCCCAAATTATTGTAAAGTTTATTTCTGATGAAGCGAAAAAGCAAAACGTCATTTGAGCAGGGGAGACTGGGGACAATTGTAACATGGGGCAATTGTAACATTGACTCTCACATCTTGCAGAAAAGTGCAAAAATCTAATTTTTACACAGAACATGCTCATTCTAACCCTCTCCATACAACTTGAGATACAGGAACATTCAGCGACGTTTGCAAGATTTTTGGGGGAATAATATGTTTTTGAGTACAAAAATAAATACAGTACATGCTTTCCCTATAAATTTTTTTCTGAAAGATTTTGAACTTGAGTAAAATATTTCGTTTTCACATCACAGACATGGCATCTATTTAGGATCAAAACTACGTTAAAACTTTTCAGCTCCACAGCTTATTAGATGTGAAAATGGAAAATAACGATAACTGACCAACACGCTCTTACAATTGCCCTGGTGTAAGCTGTCCAATTGTAACAATTTGGTTTTGATTCATTTTCTTTTCTGGTCGAACACTGTGCATCTATGGAGTATTAAAGAGTTCAGAATTTAAATTTGTAAAAAAAGAAATTTTTTTCTCAATTGATTCAATTTTTTTCAACTGATGCACCCAAATTTACAAAGAAATAGAAACTACGTCTTATTTTTAAGTTGTTCTTTTGAAAGCCATGAATAATCTGCCACCTGGTGCTACAATTTGTGTAAGGACAAAGCAGAGTCGTGCAATAATCATCTGTGACGATTTTCAAGATATGTTACAATTGCTCCAACCATCTGTTACAATTCCCCTTTATTTCTGGGCAATTGTAACACTTGACCACTGATTTTGAAACTATCACAGCATCACAAAAATTGGTTCTATGTGATGGAAACTAATGTCTTTTTTATTCCAAGGGATGCAACTGCAATATCATTTACCTTTTAGAGCACACTTAATCATTATTTAGATGATATGGCTGATTTTCCAAAAAGTGTTACAATTGACACCGGTCTCCCCTACTATGTTTTTGAATTTCTTAATTTATCCATTCATTTATTCAGTTGTTTATTCTTTCAGTTATTCCTTAATTCATTTACTCGTTTATTTATTTATGCATTAATTAATTCGTTTATTTGTTCCTTACTTCATTTACAGTATTCATTCATTTTTTATTCATTTATTTATTCATTCATTTATTCATTCATTTTCTCATTTGTTTATTCATGTAAGCAATTCACTCGATAAGCAATTTCTAATCATTTGAAGGCCCACCTGTATGTTTGATTTTTGAAGAAATAAATTTTATCGATCGACAATTAACGTGGCATGCACAGTGGGCTTAAATTAGCTTTAAGTAGCTAGATATACTTCTTACCCACTCAAAATAAATTACTGAAAAAAAAACGATAATCCTATCCTATCCTATCCTATGGTGTCGAAAAAGTGAGCAACTTCTACATTTAGATAGATGACCAATGCAAAACATATTTTATTTATTTTACTGTCTAAAAAGTACCGGTTGGAGCAGAATGTATTGACTAATAAGAGAAGGGTACTTAAAAGCATATTCAACCAGTTTGAAAATTTTCATTTCTGTTGCCTGACTGAATGTTGAACTTAATTTAAGATTTATTTACAATTCATAATGAATGTTGCTTCCTCTGTTCTCCAAGGAAGAATTACCCGAAATCGGAAATTCACAGGCTTTGATGAAAAATGAAAGTGAATGGTTGTAGTTGGTTGATATTTTAAACTAAGTTTTTTCGTAGATCTGGTACTGTTTCCTAAACTGTTTAAATGTAATCATGGTATCTAATAAGACTAATAAATGCTATGCACCAAAAAGCATGTTTTGTTTCACAATCTGAACAGCAGTTCTCGTGGACTGACGGGGCTGCCGTGCCTAAATGAATAAAAATGAAATGAAAATAAAATCTGTATGATTTGCAAGATTTCCAATTTTTACTTTTTGGTATGTATAGAAAATGTTGTCTTTGCCTAAGACAAAAATTCTCTAAAATTAAGCTGAAGCGGCAGTGAGATGATGAGTTTAAAATTTTAAAATCGGATGGATGCTTCTTGCAGTAAGATTTTTCAAATAGTGGATACTTTTTGCTGATTCTCCTGTATAGTTCTCATTTTTATTTAGGTCTCTTAAAGACAATCATCGCTGGTGGAATTGGTGGTACGTCATTATGGGCAACTGTTTATCCAGCTGATGTTATCAAATCTAGAGCACAAGTGAGTATCTTCTTGGAAAATATTTTGTCTGCAAATCAATCTTATGCGGAATGAATCTTAAGTTCTTGACTGGGTGTCTTATACATAGGCTTTAGACTGGATACAGGAACAAAACGATAAAACATCGGGCCTTTTTTAGTTCATAGTTACATTTGTTGATCTCCAACTTAAATGTATATACCTTGCATTTTAAAATCGTCCAACAAGCACCAGAGATACGGGTTCGCAAAACCAAAATTTATTTAATGAAAAAGGGCCTAGCTGTGATTTGATATCACAGTAATCTTAGAAAGGAATTTCAACTGCAATTCTTAGTTCTTACTTTTGGAAAAAAACAAGATGTTCCAAATGCCATTGGCTAGCTATTCGATGAAGCACCAAAGGCTCAACTTTTTAACATCAAATGTAAGATATTCAGCCTGTTCTCAAGTTACAAGTAGTTTTCGATAAGAAAAATGAGATTATAAAAGTACCAAAAGTGTTTTGGTAGAATCTCCCCCCTCCCCCGAAATTTTCTCTTTAGATCTAGACGAATTACTAAATATATAGACCCGTGCAAGAATTTTGGGGATAGGGCCCCCCAGCCCCCCCCCCCACCCTCGTGGCTCTATTGTTTACAAAATATATCAATCAGAGGACGTCCGTTAGAAATAATGTCTTGAGAAACTCATCTAGCATAAAGAAAAATTGAGCTTTTAATCAATTACATACGTAGCTAATTTCGAATTATTTTATGGACTTCCTTTTTGATAATACGGTAGTTGATTTTGCTTGTAATTCAGCAATACTTTGACAAGCTTTCTACCGGGTGAGTCAGAGAATCGTATCAACTTTTTAATTATAGACTATAAAAACTAAGTTACATAGGAAAATGGCACAATGAAATTAATGTTCAGTTCAGTTCAGTTCATATATTTTAAATCCACAACATACAATTTATAACTTACTCTACCANAAAATATATCAATCAGAGGACGTCCGTTAGAAATAATGTCTTGAGAAACTCATCTAGCATAAAGAAAAATTGAGCTTTTAATCAATTACATACGTAGCTAATTTCGAATTATTTTATGGACTTCCTTTTTGATAATACGGTAGTTGATTTTGCTTGTAATTCAGCAATACTTTGACAAGCTTTCTACCGGGTGAGTCAGAGAATCGTATCAACTTTTTAAAAAATTATAGACTATAAAAACTAAGTTACATAGGAAAATGGCACAATGAAATTAATGTTCAGTTCAGTTCAGTTCATATATTTTAAATCCACAACATACAATTTATAACTTACTCTACCAGCAGATAACTAAACTACAAGGAAATAAGATATTACAGAAATTAATACATTGATACGCAAAATTAATACAATATACAAATACAGAGAAATGAGATAAATTGTATGGAGTGAATTACTTAAAGGAGGAGCTCTCTTAACAGGTAAACTAATCGAGGAGGGACCCCCCCCCCCTATCCTATGATAATTTTAAATGATTATTTTAAAATTTTAAATTTTCCCAATTAGATTTTGAGAAAATCTCATTTATTTTCACCTTTTAATAAAATGTGAAATTTTTGATTCTCCTTTGAAATGTCTAGTGTCTCGCCAGCAATCGAGCGAGCAAATGGAGATCGATTTTCCTGCCCTTCACCGGCAATCTCACGAACAAATCGCTACAATTTGCTGTAATGGAGATAGGCCTTGACACTGATTTGAAAGATTATAATTCCCTTGCCTTACTGATAGTTTTGAGAAATTATTCATAATTTACAATGCATTGTCTTAATATCAAATGAAGAATTTCAGAAAACTGTTTTTCATGGGCCTTGCCTAAACTGTAAGTTAGTTTTTTCATTTGACCCATCTTTCAAGGATTACAATGGTAAGATAATGCTTTTTGGGCTCATGCATTACTTTGTAATGTAAAGGAAACTGTTGAAATTTAATTATACTTCCACATTAATACTGGGCATCAAATTTCAAAATCTACATGATAGTAAGCAGGCTATTTTTAACTGTTTTTGCATGTCGAGAAATATAACTTTTGGCTGATTCCTAATAGACCTTTTAGCTATTCTACGAAAGAGTCTGGATCGAGCGATATTTTTATACATTTTTATACGCAATGTTCAATTGAGTGGCGCAAGGGCTTCTATCTTGTGCACATTCGAAAATTCTTCAAAATGTGTCAAAATATCGTTCGATTCAGATTCTTTTCAGAGTAGCTAAAAGGTATATTTCAGGTGTAAATATTGCACCTAAATTTCCGAGAAGAGGCTAAAGCTGCAGAAGGCTTTAAAATTATACAAATTGGTCACATTGCTTTTCCTGTACGATTGTTCAAACATTGGATACACCTTTATGATTTCCCTGGTATTACTTTTTTCAGCGAAACATTCTTGCTTTAATATTCAGAATTTTCTTACAGATTTGATGTATTTGAGTTCATTTCCTTATTTGTAAGTTTACTAATGATGCCAGTCTGTGTGTGAGTGCAATTGTGCGTGCTTAGGCCTTCTTCAATTATTG